>VXBX01009130.1:134215-150129 GCA_013400415.1 Scytalopus superciliaris
TTTTACAAAGTCTGCAAGGTTCATCTAATTTCATTTGCCCTGAATAGCTGCTATCAGTTACAGCAGACATAATCCTAACAAATGCAATCTGGGGAGGGGGCTGGAAGATGGAAATCCACAAAAATGCAGCAAATAAACATGCTCAATTTGGTCAAACCTGACCACCAAAAAATAGTGATTTGCCTACTGAACAGAGATGATGATATCTTAGCTAGGCTGCAAACACAAAGAAAGCTTAAAACTAAATATTTGGCAAGAAAAGGACTGCAGCTAAATGTCTGGTTGAAATCACACCCAGATACAGCTTTTCTTCACGGTTAGTAGTTTACACCCAATTAGACATCCTTGCATTTACATGTGTACATAACTAGCTTGTGAAGGATTCATCAAAATCGGCAAGATACTATGTTTATTTCTTCCTTCCTGCTGCCCTGTGGCCTTTACTGGTTACTTTTTAAATAGTCTCTTTTTATCCTTTACTGCTATCTTGTGGTGTGTGGTGGAAACATCATTTTAGTGCCTTTTTTCCTTTCCTTTAATTACTGTTAATAAAAATGTTTACAGAATGCTTTAAAGCAAAGAAAAGCGATTAATTTTGTTTTACATAGGCCTTTACTAAGCCTTTATATTTAAATAAGTCTCAGCTTTTAAGGTACAAGTGGAGTGTGAACACCACTAAGATATATATAATTTCAAAACCTGACTTTTTTTTTGACACAGAAAATGTAGTTCTGAAAACTGCCTACTTCTAACACAACTCTTAGAGGAATGAGACCCCTCAGATGCTAGTATGGGCATTTATTAAGTATATATCCTTCAGAGTACTGCTTATATAATTCATATAATACCTTTCACTTTTATCAAATGAAAGCTGTGCAGCAATTGCTGTCTAGGGGATTTACCCCCACACCCCTCACATTAAGGAATCTATCTGGTGCAGGTAGTCAGGTTTGCAAGTTGCAGAATGAGATGCACATGGAGCTCTGGGTGGGAGCCCAGAGGGATAAGATGCTGTGGTCCTTCAACTCTCTGTGTAACAAGGGGCACAAAGACTGGTGGTGCCAGATAGATGAATGGACACTGGGAGACACAGCAGGAGCCGAAGACTCGAGGGGAGGCGAGGGAAAGAGTAGGACTTGTGCAGGTCTATATTGTGAAGGTATAAAAGTCCAGAGGTTCCTTTGCTGGGGTTCTTGTCAGAGACACCAGCTCGTGCTGTTTTTGTGTTACTGAGCCATGAATAAATTGCTTTACGGAACAAGACATATGAGAAGTTAAACTTTAGGGAACTTTCCATCTGCTATGGGAAGCCTGGTCTGAATGTGAGTCTGGGGGTGTGCAGTGAGTCAAGCAGGGCTCTCGTTGTGTCATGGGGGCCATCTGCTGTGAAAGGGACTTTGGTCTCAGCAGTCAAAGGTGCTGCCTTTGGGAGTATGACTGCCAGAGAGTTTTGTGAAGTTTCTTAGCACCCCAACATGTTTATGATCTATCTTTTGAATTCTAAGGTAGACTGTGACATCTTCCAAAAATTTAGAATAAAAATCTATAGCTAAGTCAAAGTCAAGGGCTCTAAAAGAGTAAATGGGAAGGAGGAGTAGAAACCTAAACTATAGCAAAATTCCGGATAAATATAAGAAATGAAATTACTGCAAGCACTGATTTATCAATTGCTTTTAGTTTTGTTTAAGGTGGTTACAGTATCAGACAAACTATATTGCTGAAAGTGACTTTTCCAGAATCCACTTTTCCAGGCAATATACATATTTACTCAACCCTATTCCCACCCCACCCCCACCAAACAAACAAACCAAAAAAATTTGCAGAATATAATTCAGAAGAAGAAAAAAAAATGCAGAGTTCTCTTTGTTGCTGTCTTTAGTGATAAATTAAATGTCAAAATTTTCAGGTCTCTACCATTTCTACCCATCCAGGTGCTTTTAGTACTGGCTTTCCATTCTTTTCTCTTTGGTGTGTATATAGCATGTATCTAAGCCTCCAGCTTTAGTAATCAACAAAAACAATGTAATATGTCCTTCTCTTTATTTCTCAAATTTTCCATATATGCAATCAAATGTCTGTTTTCTATTTTCTGACTTCCTTCTGCTTTCTGCTTAGTTTTGGAAGCTGAGAAACTTTATATGAGACTCTTAATTGAATTTACCACATCAAAGATTATTGCTCTAAGTCATACAAATCTGTGCATTATTTATTTGATTGTTTTGTCTCATACTAATTCTGTAGTCTGGTTTGTAGTAAAAACATTTCTACAAAAGTTAGGAAATTAAAACTAGTAGCTTAAACATGTCCCCATTAGCTGTTTTCCCCTGCCCTCCCCCTGTCCCCACCAATGCCCAGTCCAGGTAAGATTCATTGACACTAGAAAAAAATGAGATGACTAGTAGCTTTCATGTGAAGTCTCATGCTTTTGGTAGATACTTCCTTAATTTACAGTAAATAACGCAGATATTAAAATCTGATTTTTTCTTTTTATACAGTAGTTAAAATTGTACACAAAGTATTACATATTTTCATTAGCTCCAGTGCTGCTATAGGTTCTGCATTTTTTGGCTTCATATGAGTACTTTCTGCAATTTATTTTAATGAAGGCTGATCACCATGAGAACTCAAGTGTCTTCAGAAATGCAGAATATGGTAGTCCATGTTTTTCTAATTATTTATCACTATTTGCAAAGGTATTAGAGTCACTGACCAAAAAATCCTGTAACAATAGAGATTTCAACCCCGAACTTAAATTTAGTCAAACAGTCGTTATAACAAGATTATTGTGTAAAACTAACTCAGACTTGCAGCATACAGGTTAATGTACACAATCGGAGAAAAACCCAGTTCTAATAAGGTACTGAATAAATGGTATGCTGTTTTGTTCAGCGATGACTGAGTTAAATTGCAACAGATTAGGTGGGGATATGCTCCCCCTGCTGCCCCACACCATGTAGTCCCCAGGGACACCGAAAGGAGCCACGCTGACACCACAGGAGAGGGATGAGAGAGAGGGTTTATTGAACACGGGTAGGGATATATATAGGCCCTGGAGGGATCCAAATACCTCCGATAAGAAACCAGAGGGGATTTTTACCGTTACCAATAGAAATCCAGGGTTAACAGCCAATAGAAAAGAGTAAATAAGAACCAATAGGAAAACTCCCTGAAATTTCTACCAGGATGCCGCTCACATTCCTGAATGGTGAGATAATGGTCATCCCAGGGGATTTTGGGAAGGGGACAATGATTAGGCAAAAAAGAACAAGGCATCTATCTTGTAATATTCATTCATATAACAGTAAAAACTTCTGGTTTTAAGGCATTNATAGAAATCCAGGGTTAACAGCCAATAGAAAAGAGTAAATAAGAACCAATAGGAAAACTCCCTGAAATTTCTACCAGGATGCCGCTCACATTCCTGAATGGTGAGATAATGGTCATCCCAGGGGATTTTGGGAAGGGGACAATGATTAGGCAAAAAAGAACAAGGCATCTATCTTGTAATATTCATTCATATAACAGTAAAAACTTCTGGTTTTAAGGCATTTGGGCTAGCCCCTTTATCTTCTTCACAAGTCCATTTCTGACAAGATTTCTTTCAATCTAAATACCACAAATCCATTGACACATTAAACTTGCTATTTTTTAAACCACTGAACTGATAGCAGCAACGGGTCACAAGCTGTCTGTTCTCCTTTCTGTGTGTAATCTTAGTCTAGTAAAGCTATTAATTTTCTTCCTGACTGTGCTTAGTTCAGACCCAAATATTCATGACCATCTTCTTTTAGTAAACCTGCTGTGTTATATGTCGGTTCTACTGTCTTCTTCCTAAAAAGTAATTTGGGCTACTTAAAGTGGTGGGAACATCCATAAACTTCTCTCTGTAAGATGGCTCTGCTAAAGCTCTTTGCCTGCCAGTTCTAACAATCTGGGCAACAGATACAGCTTTAGTCACTTTCTTGGCCTGCTTTAGTCACTTGCTTGGCTCTGCATGTACAACCAGCCTAATGTTATTGCAATGAGTTAGATGACCCAGAGTGTGTATGATTACTCTTCCTTCCCTTTCATCTTCTGTGAAATGTTGGCCAATATGCCCCAAGTCTTCAGAGTGAACTGAAGGAAGAATATATGTACTCCCTCAGTACAGTTCCCCCCTGGGCTTGATCAAAGCTTTTTCTAGGCACAGAGAAATTATCCTGCCACTAACCCTCAGGAGCTCCCAACAGGTCACTGTGGCTTTGGTCTCATCTCTTCTCATTACAGCTTGGAGCAAGATCATCTATAGCAGACATCCACTCCTCATAGCTGTCTCTCATTCCTGTCTAGATGGGGATGAAAAATGCACTTGAAATGTCAGAATGTTCTATAACAAAAGAATTGTCAACAAAAGGAATTATGAGTTATTGAGGGAGAGGAGTAGATAGTGGAATAAATAGCACACTCTAAACCACTCTGAAATGGTTTAGAAAGTAAAAGCTAAAGTTACAATGAACACAGAAGATGAAACTCTGAACAATAAAAACAAAGTGTTGGAAATTGAATGAAAGAATTCTGCTGTTCAAGCTATAGATAGTCATCATCATCATCATAGCTGGGCTTTGCAAATGAAGATTTGGGAAGAGCTCTACCCACGCTTGCTACAAGCGCGCTGGTGGCTAAAAAGGCCAATGCGAGACAGGCAAGTCCCATTGCAAAAGGCACAGTGGAAAGTCTCCTCAGGCGGTGTTGGCGAGGCACAGCTTTTTCTGTGCTTTGTCTTTTCTCCTTGAGGCTGATTCTGTGTGAGATCTCAAAGGAAGCAGCAGCGTTATAGATGGTGTGCTTCCATGCTTTCTGATTGAAGGCCAGAGTGGACCATTGATGGTGGTCAGTATGGCCAAGGCTGAGGTGTTGTTTGAGGGAGACCTTGTATCTCCTCTTCGGGGCTCCTCTCTTGCGGCAGCCGGTGGCAAGCTCACCATAGAGCACAATCTTAGGGAGGCGGTGATCCTCCATCCTGGAGACGTGCCCTGCCCAGCGCAGCTGCGTTCTCAGCAGCATGGCCTCAATGCTGGTGAGCTCTGCCTGCTCCAGAACAGACACATTAGTCACGTAGTCTGTCCAGTGATGTTTAGAATTGTACGGAGGCAGCGCTGATGGAAGTGTTAGTATTTTTCAGACCTTCAGTTTGGGTAAAATCAAGAGTACATGTGAAACCTGTTAGGCACCAATGTTTTTAGCAACTTTTTCTAAACAGCGTCTAAAAGTCCCTAGTGAGACTTTTAGATATCATTATTCCAGATAATGATTTAAGGGGTGTTTTTTTTCCCCACAGATGTGTATGTGTGCAAACATAATAAAGAAGTGGGGAATAAGTATATAAGATTTGTGAGGCAGTTTTTTGTAAAATGACAGTGTTTTCCCCTGACAAACTGCTTTGTTATTTGTTATTGTTTATTTTCCCAGTAGATTTTTGTGTCTTTGATTTAAGAGGTGCTAGAAATTGCTTCTCTATAGCAGGACAGATATATTTTTTGGCTTCTAATGAAAATAATTTATTGCTGGCTTTCTATTTGTATTTGCCATTAAATTTAAGCTTTCTATGGTTGAAAACGATTTTAGGAATATTGTTTCTCTTTTAGAACCTATTCTAGGTAATGAAGATATTGTTCATTTCAGGTCACTGAAACTTTCATGTCAGCCTTAGTGTATTCTTCTTGAAATAAGTTCCTTTTTCTGAGCTGATACATGTGGTCCTGAGGGTTCGTGGAGGGACAGAATGAGGGAGACCACTTTGGGGGTTGAGGTAAGAAGGTCCAGGGAAGAGAGAGTTTATTTGAACTTGTACACAGCTTAAATAGAGTCAGGGGGAAGGGTTCTGGAACAGGGTGTGACCTGGGAAGGTTTTGGGAAAGGGTCTCCGTAGGTCCCAGCCAAACAAGGCAAGGACCCCCAAAACTGAGGGGACAGGGGCAGGGGCATGCCTTATAGCGGGGTTGTTACTCTGCTGCCAGCAGGAGGCAATAAAGAGTGAGTTACAAGCCATGTGAGTGGAAAATTCCAACAGGGTACATAGGAGAACAAAGAAAAAACATATAACATTATAAAATCTTCAAACAGGGTGAAATTCTTAAAGTATAAAAAGCCCTTTGGCATCATAGTGTGGCATCCAGGGTTCAGGCATTCACAGATCTGTGTTGATGAGGTTGTTCTTCCACTGTTGGTAGTTCTGTCCTCCAACAGATACATTATTTTTCTTTCTCTTAGTTTATTCTGAAATGGCAACCCTATTATTTTCTGCTTTCTTCCAAATTGGGATTAAACAAATTTAATTACATGCTGTGTGAAAACCATTGCAATAGTCACAAGAAATCACAAAATTGGACAAAATTGATTAAATAATTTCTCTTCATTGTGAGTTAGTTTCCAAAACTATACAAGGAAGAAAACCTTTTGCTTTTATGTAATGTTTATTGGAGTTTTTGAGATAACAGGAAGTTTAAAAAACCTCACATATTTCCCGAAGATTCCTCCCTTTCCCTGTCATCAAGATAGTCTGTCTCACTTACTTTTGACTTGAAAATTTGTATTTTATAGAATAGTGAATGAGAATACAGAAAAGAGGACAAAGCAGATGTATTTGCTTCCGAACTAGCAGCTTCTAAAAAAAGAGTATGAGCTTGACATCCTTCTGTGCTACCACTTTCTGGCAGTCTGACAAAATTAATTTAAAAAATTAAGTGCCTCATAAGCATTCCTGTATGCCTTATTGCTGCTATAACTGAAGTGCTGATAAAAGATACTGTTTATTACAATGACATACTGTGGTATTGGCCAAATGGTACCTATTGTTGGTTGGTAATAGCCAATTGCACTGTCTAGTTATGATCAGTATTGAATCACAGGTTGCTGGTAATTTGCATTATATCACTATTTTTGGCAATCCACAAGGACCTGAATTAGTGCAAGACATAATTTTCTTATTGTTTTTGAGTCCATTACATATTTCATTATGTCTTTTGGAAAATATGATAGACTTCAGTATACAGGCATTTACAGATAAGGTGACTGTGCTTTTTTTTTTTATTTAATCTGATTACAAATAAAAGTATCTACTCTTTGTACTTTTGTATATTTGCTGGTTTTCAAAAAATGAAATGTGTATTAAATAAAACCCTTTTATTACTTTGACAGTTGATTCTTTTCTGTGGATCAAATGATTATACTTGCTGAGTGACTGTGCCTAGTAATTTAGAATCTCCCTCATGTTCATGGTGGACTGAAGTGTAGATGCCAAAAACCTTGAGACTTGTGGTCTGTAACACAGTGGAGACTTCACCTGTCTCTTTCCCTTGAGTATCACATTCTTTGAAGAAGATGGAGAGAGTGCTGCTTCTTTCAGCTTCTTGATGTGTTCTGTCTCTGTCTGAAGGGTTTATGTACTTTTTGCAGTGGGCTTTTAGCTGCTCTGATATAATATACTCAGATACATTCTTTTTTCATCGTCTGTTCTGGTTGGAATACTGCATGGCCTGCCTCTGTTTCTGGCTCTTAAAACACAGACTGGTCAGTCTATGGTTGTAAACTGTAACGTCTATATGCTTGAGAGGGGAGGTTCTATAATAAAACCTGCCATCCTATTGGGATAACTTTTCAGAGTCAGCATTTATAGCTGTTCTATGCATTCCAAGTTAATAATGATAGAATGCCATGGTTTTTAAAGTATACAAAATATTGTGCACTGAGGAAAGGAGGGGTTTAATAGTTTGGTGGCTGCAATAGTAATCTCTGTTGTATAGTACCTGCTGGAGACATAAAGTTTAAATATAATATTTTGTTTACACCAAAAATACTTAAAAACCAAATAAGAAAAACCCCAACCAACCAACCAAATAGAAAGCCAGAGGAAAAGTTTGGGAAAAATAACAGCAATGATGCAAAGGGAAGAATTATTTTGTGGAGCAAGATGTTGAAATTCCTCCAAAGAATTGGGGTAGAGGCTTTTCATCAAGAGGGAAAACTGAACCATGTTCCCTCAGAGCAATACAGAGTATTCTTCTCTTGGCATCAATAAAACATCAAAACAGTAAGAACCATGATGAATAAAATAAAGAAAAGAGAATATACTGGATTATGTGGGAAGGAGAATTTTTGGAGAATTGTGGTAGATAGGTTGGATTTTGGATTTTAATTTCTTTGTTCTGAAGGTTTATGGGTATGATTGGTAAGATGGTTTCTGTGTTATTATTCAAATAGTAAAAGCTAACTTTCTTGAATTTCCAAAGAAAATGACTAGCTAATAAGACAAACTATCAGTATTTATTTTTATACTTGAATAGTAGTATACCAGAAAAACAGGTGCTAATATTCCTATTCTATTAATAGTGAGTGTTTAGTGAAGTCCAGTGATTCTACTGCTACACAGTAACTTTGAGAAATGGCATTTACCAGAGGCACATGTTTGATTCTAGAACATATTATTACCACAGATTACCATATAACAGAAGCTTTTATTCTTTTTACACAATAGATTGCAGATAGGGAAATTGAGGAGAGCAGAAAAAAGTGGATGTCTTGGAAAGGTGGTATACAGAATATTGAAACAGTACTATTGAAAAGACTTTGTTGCTTAACCATAGATACAAAGATATTTCACCTTGAGAGCAGTCTATCCTCAAAACAGTGTTGCAGAGCATCCTCTGTGAGACTGTAAGTCTCACGCAAACTGAAGAAAAAGGACAGTACAGTAATAACTATGAGCAAAATATGTGAATTAAAAATAAAAGAATTTTTATTAATCTATACTAAATATTGTAGGTAGACCTGTGTCTGGCTTCAAGAGTTATGTGAAAGGGTCTATCAGAAAGGGACAACAAATTGTCAGGAAAGGTGACTTCTCATTTTTAACAAATATCATGAAACTATCAATTGCCTAAATGACAATTAGAGTCTACATTGAAACGCTAGTGAAATATGAAGCTGATGGGCTTAAATGAGTATAATAGGAGTAGAAAAATTCTGAATGTATTGTTATTTCATGATAGAAAGCCCACCACAGTCAATGTGCCATCTGAACTCATTCAGACTGCCACTAGATGGTGACAGTAACCTTTAAAGAGATGTTATATTGAAGAGCAATACCAGAAGTTATTTTGCAGACTGGTATTTACGGTCTGGAACTAATACACCATCTCTGTAAAACTGGGGAGACGTGTAACCATTTTTTATTTCAAAATAACTTTGAGTCATTGCTGACTAAAGACCTAAAATCCTGTTCTGCCTTACCCTCTTACTTCAAAATGTGCTGTGTAGTGAACTTTAGTGAGGATGTAAATATCATGGAGCTACATTTTATAGTTTAGTACCAAAAGGACAATACTAGTCATAGTTTGGAATGCTTCAGGAAGCTGCAAAACGTGATTTGGAACATGAGTTTATGGAAATATTCTGTTTGAGCATGTGTGTTTCCATATTTCCTAGCATCTCAGCAGCACGGTGCAATAGTTTCTGGGTTTTAGATTGGACCTGTATGTTTTGGCATTGAGAAGGGTGGGCAATTTCATAAGGAATATGAGCTATACTTTAGATAATCTAGTCTGTAAAACATCTTACTAGGCATTAAAGTGCACGTGTACATGTTTTGCTGGATAAGGGCAACCTTATAGCTTTGAGTTCTGAGAGCAATTACAAACAAGTATTTGACTGATTTCGGTGATCTTGTCAGAACAACAACAAATTACATTAATTTTGTACTGTATAGTATTTCATCTCTGGAGCTTAAAACACTTTTTGGGTCCAAAACAATGCATGATTTGAAACTGGAATTTAATTTGGCATCTTTCAGAGGACAGACAAATTGTTCCATGCTCTGTCTTATCCTTTTGCCCCCTTCTCTTCCCTCAGATGTTTAAGACTGCATATAATCTTTCCAATTTCTAGTAAAATCTGTGTAAGGTAAATATCTGTGACTAATGAGCATTTTATGTTAGTGCCATTTTCTAGCATTTTAGACATCTTCTTGTTAATCAGTGTGTATACATCACCATTCACCATCAGAAAATTTTCCCAAGATGCTGTGAGGCTTTTGATCTACTCATATATTTAACAGAAGATTTAATAGGCTGCCCAATTCCCTCTCTTAAGGACATGCAATCAAATGCATGCCCATCCCCTTTAATGTACCTGAGGTCCAAAGTCCCCTGTTTACATTAGGGTTCTTTCTGTTCCTGTTTAGGTGTAGTTGTCTATTTGTATGTATTAACATATAACTGTCTTAACAGATGTCATTCCATCACTCATTTTCCTTAGCTGAATTAAAAATTATCAGTATTCTTCAATGTAGTAGGCCATTAAATCATAAATTTAAGATGCAGTGAATTCAAGTTGAAAGTCTTGTCAAAATCACTGATGGCAAGACATAGCTCATCTCAGGTTTGCTCAGTTGGCAAACTGGTATTTGTGGAGATTTAAAACTCCAAGAGTCAACCAATTAATATCTCTCTGATAAAGATGACTAGATGACTATGGTTTCCAAGAATATGAATTTCAAGAATAGCTACCATCTACTATGAATAAAGTTATTTCGTTCTCTGATTCCATGTTGAAAGTTTATTTCCTGTAGGGTGGTGTTTGCCATTGCTTTAGGTTTCTTAAAATCACTGGCATGATTGTTATCCCTTAACAAATCTGTTTGTTATCAGATGAGCATCGATGAATTCCACTTTATGAAAAAAGCTGATATATCTGGTAGTGTCTCAGTATGATGAGCATTAGCGGTTTAGGTTTGAACAGCAGTCTTTTTCATGGAATAGCCTGGTTGTCCTGCTTTCTGTGCTTTGGTTGATGTTGTGGAGAAGTCAGTACTTGAACTGGATTACTCTCAGACAAAGCTAAATTACAGAGGCTTTACAAGAGCGTGCTTAATGCACATCAACCTTCAGTGGGAAACTGGTCCCTTGAGCTATAGTGGAACTACTTCGAATAACCTATAAAATTCATACAGTGTGGGTAGTAAGTTCTCAGCCCATTTATTCAGATATGCTGATCTCCTGTTTGTCTATGCTCCTGCTAAAGCACATGGTCTTACAGTACCAAATTCCAAAGACTTTTTCTTATTCATGAAGTTGTGAGTTGGGGTTTTTTTGCTTTGTGGTGGTGGTTGTTGTTGTTGTTGTTGTTTAGTTTTTGGGGCTTTTTTTAAGAGTACTAGTAACACCAAATGCCTTAACTTTGTTAGGCAATGCAATAGTAGCTGTGGGGGCAAAATTATAATCTCAGTACTAAATAAAAATATTCCTATTGCCCAATAAACCATATATTCAAAGGCATAGTTAAGGATTGGTAAGAATGAGGGTGCTATACCCATAAAGTCACTTCTTTAAATTATGAATGCTATTAAAAGAAGACCAGATGTTCCACTGAGCTCATTTTGCTTCCAGTATTTTTCCTGTAGGTACTATAAGAAGTAATTATTCTGGCTTCAAAATAATGAAGTCAGCTTGGAAGTGGACAAGTTTTCAATAAACATGCCAAAATTTACCTCTTTTGTAAGTGCTGTTTCTCAGAGTTAGCTGAGAAAGTACTATTTTCTTGTTTATTCTTTGTAAGAAAGCCATTCCAGCTAACTAGTTTGTCAAGAATATTGACCCATGAGAAAACAGCACTCGTTATAGAAACAGAACTACTGGTACAGTCTTTAGATAATTTGACGTGAACACTGTTCATAATTCATGCTATTGAAAATTATTTATGCCAATAAATATGCTGACATGTCCCTGCTTCATTTATCAAGTCTGGCTCTGCACTGGTGGTGGAAGTTTTCAAGTCAATATTTCACAATATGAAACAAGGAATGGGCCAACCTATGTTCTCCAAATACCTTTCCATTTTAATATAATATTTCTATAGGTTTTTAGATCACTTTACAAAACATCACAGGCTTTAATACCTTATAATTACTTTCTTGAAAGGCATCTGAATTGAAAACTATGAATCACAAAATACTACCTTCTATATTTGCACCTTCTACATGTTTTTTGCATTTCTTCCCTGTTCCATCATGGTCATGCTTCATGGGTTTACATAAATTCAAGCGTTTTTCACATAGAATATTTAATTTCTGCCTTTCACTTTCAGTCAACTGTCGTATTTACACAGAACTGAAATTTTTCTTACTAAGTAAGTCAGCACAAAGCTTTGCAAGTTGTCACTCTTTTATTTATTTATTGTACATATTTGCTAAGCAGAATGTTTCCAGCAGGGAAGCCTACAGGAATTCCTAGAAACATCAGTAGTTTGAATCACCAGATAATGAGACAAAAGATATAATAGATTCTCTTTTGCCCTAAAGTGTGTCTCAGTTTTTTCTTATTGATGCAGAAAGACAATTGCCATTTCTTGTATGCAGTGATGGAAAAGCTGGTTATATGGCCATGAGTGGTGCTGTTGATGGATGTTTTGCACTGTATGCACTTCCCTTGCTGTTAGAAAAATGTTTTACTGTAACCATAAAGTCTGAGAAGTGAAGTTATTTGTTTTAATAAGGGAAGAATGTATTAACTTTATGATCATAGAAACCATTAATAATAACAGACAGGCCTATTTTACTTAAAAATAACAACAAAACACCCAACAATAACCCAAAAACTTTTTTGTTAACTTTATTTATCATACCTTGTGGACTTTATTTCTCCCTAGACGGCTACCATTTATTATATAAGACATGTTTTCACAAGACATTAAAGGAAGAGAGAGATTTAATGCTGCAAAAGGAATTGACATTCTATTACAATATGGTAGGAATAACAGAGAGGAATTATTCAGAATGGAGATGAATAAGTGAGAAATAATGCTATCTGTATATATTACATTTGAAGCATTGCCTGCTCCACTTGCTTAGGAAAAATAAATAAATAATCCTCCTCTGGTTAGCACTTCTGCAATTAGTTTTTTTAGCCAATGAGACACATATCCTTAAGCATTCCTCAGAAATCATACTTAAGTTCTTGAAAATTGAAAATTATGACATATGTATATAACACAAACATTTTATGTGTAAAATCATTTCAGGGACAAAAACCAGAGAGGAAATGGTCATAAAGCTTAATAAGTACTTAATAAGAATATATCAAACCTCAAAGGTGTGGTTGCAGAGAAAAATCCTGAAGTTCAGTAGGCTGTTAGACAAATAAAAAATTAAGCTCATGTATCCTGGCATGTTAAATTGACATGTAAGATACACCAGTAGTCCAGCCTTGTGTCTTCCATGTGGAAATTCAACACTAATGTTGGTAAATTGTTTTGTGCTTGTTATTCATGGCCTATATTGCAGGTAAGTTGAGTTCTACAGCATTTCATTTCATATTTTGTATTATGCTGCATAATGTATGGTCCAGTAGTAAAATGTCCTTTACCCATATAAGAAAATTTTGCAGTCTGACATATAAAACATTTTCAAGTCTTTCTGCCTAGAACATTACAGGCACATGCAAAACATGATGAATTTTCTTTTACAAGCTATAAAGACAAGAGGAAATATAAAAGTAGCATAGTGAATTATTACACAGACTCAGAGAAATAGAGAAAATGATTATCTAACAAATGTTGCAAATCATAATGCCATTTTTTGAAAGCTGTGCTCTGTTTGTAGAGCACATGCAAAGAAGGGTGCAATTATCATGTAGCCTGATGAATCTTCACTAGGCAACAGGTGAAATTTAGAGCAATAGAGCTTGTTTTATGTTATTTTGATCTAGGCAGAACCAGCTTACATATTAAACAGTAACTCTACAAAAAGCCTAGTAGGAAAGACACATACTAACTTGGCATCATGAAACACTGCCTATGACATGTAGAAAATAAAGGAACGCCCCTTAAATCTTTGTAGAAAGCCACAAATTGCAGTAGCCAGCAGTGACTGTGGTTTCTCTACTATTAGCAACAGAAATAGCTGCATACCTCATCTGTAGGTTTCTACCTTGCTGATGGATGAACAATGAAAGGAGAAGAATAATATGGGATGTACCTTTTTTAAAAAAGTGAGACAAGACTATCTGTGCATAAAGTACTACCTTTCTCTTTGTCAATACCACATAAATTTGCACCCCATGTGTATTCAGAAATTTATCTAAGTTTAAGATTGATGAGTTCTCTCACTTAATTCTCTTTGCATATCTCAGGAGAGTAGATATTGCTCCAAAATGTGGCCATTTTAGTTAAGACAATACCTCTGTGCTCTGCAATTTCTGATTTTGGCAATTAGGATGTAGTGGGGTCACATGTGTTTTTAGGGATGGAGTATCAGTAGTCACTAATGCGGTTGCATCAAAGCTACACTGCAAAGCAATGCTAATCTCCTAAATATGATGGTGACAGACATGAAACAGATGTAAGTGTGGGACAGATTCACACCTGTGGCATGTGCAAGTATCAAATCTGCTAGATTCAGCCCCTAAAGAACTTTATCTTTCCTAGCCCTGCACACTCAGTCAATACCTATATTCCTCCTGCATCACTTGTCTTTGCTTCCACCTCCTGTACCCTTCATTTTTACATCCAATTTTTTATCAGGAACTCATTTTTCTTCCAAGTGTAGCCTCTGCCACCTTTACTTATTTTCTGCTCATTAAAATGGACTATTCTTGAGCTTGGAAGAAGTGATCCTTGAAAATCAACTAAGTCTCCTGGTCCCCTCTCTTTCAGACCATTTCCCATGGTATTCTTTCAAGCAGATACCTGAACAGGTCAAAATCTGCTCTCTTAAAGCTGCTGTTTGCTTTATTTCCTCTTCTCAGCAAGTTTGATCTCTATTATCTCATTATCATTGCAGCCAAGGCTGCTCCCCAACCTTTTTAGTTCTTTTTTGCTTGTAAGCATGAAGTCTAGCAGAGCATCTCCCCATATTGACTTCTGTATTACTTGTGTCACGAAAATTGTGCCCTTGCCTATGTCTGCTGTGTTGTCTCTAGAAGATAGTGGGGGTTCAAGTCCCACATGAGGGCAAGAGCCTGTGAACATTAGATTTCTTCCAGTTGTGCAAAAAAGCCTTTTACTTACTTCTTCAGCCTGATCAGACAGCCTGAAGCAGACACCCACCCCATATAATATTGCCCATGTAGGCATACCAGTTCTGACTCATCAGCTCTTAGTTCATTGTTTCAACTTATTTCCATATGCTCCTTCTGCTCTCATGCAAAGGGTGACCCTCCACACCTACCAGGCCTGTCCTTTCTAAAAAGCCTGTATCCTTTATAATAGCACTCCAAGCCTGTAAGTTGTGGTCCCATTGAGGTTGTAAAATTGCAACTGTGTTACTATTTCCAGTTCCTCCTGTTTATTTTCTGTGCTGTGTGCAGAAGTGCAGGTTCTTTGGAGAGCATCCAGTCTTGCTCATTAGTTATTTGCACCTCTGTGAAGTCAGTGGAATCATCCCTAGTAATAAAATTCCTGTGTTGTCATTTTGGAATATAATGTTTGCCTGAATTGGGCCATGGATAAAATGTAGTCGTATATCAGTTGTTCTCCACACTTGCTACATTGATTGCCAACTAAAGATATTGAAAATAAAATTATTTAATTTTTATTTTTCCTTGGGTTTTTTTTTTTTTTTTTTTTTTTTTGTTTTGCTTTTTTGTTTTGTTTTGGTTTTTTTTTTAAGCTGGAAAAATCCCTTTCCAAGTGTACATAAAGACTCTTCTTATTCTTTATGATGGTCCCCTTCCCTATTTAAAATCATAATCTTGGTTGATCAGATTTGCCTGGGCTTCATTTTATTAACTGTTACTGAGGAATTAAGAGAAGGTTAAGGGAGAAAATAATTCAAAGCCAAGTCCTAACTGTCGTAAGACCATAATTGTTGCAATCAACTTATTTCCAGCTCTTCTTTTTCTTTGAGGTAAAAAAAAGGTGCCATTGAATTTTTTTTTTTTTTTTTT
>VXBX01009130.1:152361-163540 GCA_013400415.1 Scytalopus superciliaris
ATTTGCTTGCCATGGCTTTTTTTTTTTTTTTTTATCACAAATCACTTGCTCCATGTAGCTCTGTAGAAGTACTGACTGGCTCTTTGTTTTGGGTTTTGGTTAGGATTTTTGCTTTATTTTGTTTTTATGCCCATTTCACCAGTATGTCTCAAAAAACCCAAAAAAAGTCATTCTATTAGTGCCTTATGAACATATGCAATAACATTCCCCAGTTTTCTAGATGAGAAAAATGAAGTACAGAGAAAAGAAACAGAGTTGCTTTGCCTGCTATCACCTAAGACCATTTTGAATTTCATTTTCCTCTGGTAAGATCAATTTTTTTCTAGAGGGACTGTGTCTCTGTGTCATTGTGATAAAAACATGGGGAAAAAAACCCCAACAAATCTGACTTCATAGGAAATTATTACTTTATTCAGATAAGCAGACTTCCTGAAGAGTTTTGATTATCTTGTGCAAATGATTTTTGTCCACTCATATTGATAATGCACACATTCTTCTAATACATTCTCAAAACACCCCTTTGTAGTCTTTGGATTCGTGTATTCATACAGCAACATTATATAGCCAGAATGACATGCTTTTATTTCTATGTATTATAAAGCCTCAACTAGAAATATATGTCCACAGTCAAGGATATTTTGTGTCTTTAGGACACTGATTTCATCTATGTTGTGAAAGTGTCTTTTTAAGTATATGCAGATGTTTTTGACCTAATATTCAAATATGCTAGTGTAATAATTTTTGTAGTTCCATTTCCTACTGATTTTAAAAATCTTGATAAACTTCAGTAAAGACTGCTGGAGGCAAAGTTCTCTCTAAGTGTTCGGTGTTTTGGGGTTTTTTGGTTTGGAATTCTTTTTTTGGAGTGGGCAGAGGGGAAGGGGGGTGGTCTGTTTCTTTGTTTTCTGGTGTTTTCTTTTTAGGAGTAGTAATAGAAATAAAATTGCTTCTTGTTGAAGAAGTTTTCCTGTTCTGTAAAAGAGTCCTGAGGTATGCCATGCTTTATTTCACTTAAAAGACAGTAAAGGGTGCTGCTACCATTTCAGATCAAGGCAAGTCAGACACTCAGGTAATGGGGGATGGAGCAAGGAAGAAACTTTTGAGTTGAGCCCAGATGTTCCTCAAAATTAAGCTCAAGTAACACTGCCTGGATCACCAAGAGGTGTAGGCAGTTTCTGTTGGATTCTGAGGGAGTCAGTGATGCTTATTAAATGAGTTAAACTCAGTAAATGAGTAAACTGAGTAAAAAGAATAATTATTTTCTTGTAGTAACAATGATTTTCAACAGTCTGTTTAACTAGAAATAGTGTTTCTGGTTGAAAAGATCTGTGGTCATAAATATGTTAATTAAATGGCAGTATGCAACATACTCTAATTATAGTTTTATGTTCCTATATATAACACAGAATGTTGGGTTAATTCTGTCATAACTGTCTATTTTTAACCACATACCTGGGAGTATACGTAACAACAAACTTTCTGTGGTAGCAATTATTTCAAAGAATGCCATGATAAAGTTAGTGTTGATAAGTAAACATATTGGAATATAAAGTATTCTCAATTCTTAAATTCTTATATAAAATTTTCCTGTGGCTTTTTCCAAGATGCTATTGTTCATGGGAGAAGATCTTTTTGAAATCACCTCTATGGTGACCATGTGTTTAGTTTAGTTCTGTGATTTGTTTTCAAAAAGCAAAAGGAAGCCATGTTACCAATCCCTTAATTTAAATACCTATTTTATTTCAAAGACCAATTAAATGCTAATTTGTTTTGACAGCTACAGATAGAGGATTAGAAATTTTTATAGACAGGGACTTCAGAAAGGGTGCTTGAAATTATTCCCTGGCTTGCACAGATAGAAGTGTTTAATAATGCTTGGATAATTGTTTCCACAACTACATTTATACTCTGACACTAAGCAATTTCTTACATATGTCTATTATCAAATTCTACAGGATGCTTCTAATACAGAAAAGTTTCAGGATCTGAAACTTTAAAGTTATCAGTAAAACTTTTCTCTATGAAGTTGGACATAAATGGACACGAGGGGAATGATCCTTTTTTTCTAACTTTAATATTATGTATATCAAATTGAGATTTAGCATCTGTGATTTATTCAGTAGACGTTTATATATCTCATCAAATTTACTGTGACAGAGCTATAAAGAAAAAGGGTTTTCTAAAGAGTAATCTCTACTGCTCATTTAGACGTGCTCAACAGATTACACTGGGGACATGGAACATAAAAAAGCATGGCAAAATAGTGGTGCTTTATCTTCACCACTTCGCTAGTTTAATTCTTATAGCAGGTGCTCCCTCAGTAAATACCTGGAAGGTTAGTCAGAAGCATGAGATTTTCCTCTGGTTCTGTATATATAGTTAGGCTATCAACAATTTTTCTTAAATTTGCTCTGTTTTTTCTGCTTGAAGCACTTGGTTGCTGAGGATGTAAAAATGTTTCTATTCATCCTAGAAATGAATTGTGGTTATGAGTACCAGTGGGTGAAAAAATGCAGGCAATTCTTTTATGAAATATCAGGACAAGTTAGTTTATAGGGAAATATTTCTACTTAGTGTTGTCAAGCAAATCTTCTCAGTAAAGTCACAGTATCTCAGAATCTCTGCAAAATGGCACTTGCAGTGAGAGGCAACACTAAAAGGCAAACATAGGAAAAAGTCAAAATGAACCCGAGGAAGTGGATGATTTGAGATTAACATTAAAAGGCCATGATAACCTGAATGTTTCTGAAACTCTAAGCTAAACCGCTACACTAAAAAATCATTAGCTAGCATAAGTTATGCATAAACACTTTGTATCTTTTCCATAGAGACGGAGATGTCTCTAGATGTTTTGTTGTTGAAAGCCTGTTCAGATTTTCTTCTGGAATGAAAAGATGTGCATCACCAATGAAAGGAAAACTTAAAATGTTTCCCCCACTTTTTCCATTATATGCAGGCAATAAAAATTATTAGGGGGGAAAGTTGTTACTTCTGTACTGTCAGATTCACCACAGAGCAACCTTTAGCATCGCACATGGGATTAGGATGATTGATGATCAGAGCCTTGGCTCATGACTGGAATCAAATAACTCTTAAACATCTTCCTAAATGCTGTTAGGCTGATCTCAGTTTTCTGTTTCAAATTATTTGCATTTATTCCATGTATATATTTTTTTGTCCTTATGTGGGGAAGGGAAAGCAAGCTGAACAAGAACAAAAAAATTATATTAAACATATCTGGAAGCCATATGTTTTTTCTGTGTGCTGAAATTAACTGTATCATTCCCACTTATACTAGATTTATTATTACAGCATCTAAGCAGAAATTTAAATTGTTGATTTAAAGATTAAAAGAATTGAACTCATGCCTTTCTGTTACTCCATACAACATATTCAAATGGATTTACTAGATGTTTGTTTAGTTTCCCAGGTTATGATTCAAATTATATATTGCCCTAAGTTTTGGTCTTTTTAATTTGAAGTTCCTCAGCTCAAAAAGCCATAATTGATAATTCTTGTATAATAATTTGAATATATACATCTGTGCATTTATTTTTTCCTCATGTTTTAAAATATTTATAAAATTATTTGTAATTCTGTCATGTATGTGTTGTGCATGAAATTTAGAGGCATTATGACTGATGAACAAAAGTTTTTTTGGGAAAAAAAAAGGTGGGGGTTGGGCTCCATGATTCTTATGGGTCCCTTTCAACTCAGGATATTCTATCATTCTATGGCCATGTGGAGAACCTGGGAAGGCGTGAAAGCTTACTCTTAAAAGTTTATAGGTTAAGTAGATTCCCTCTCAGTGTGTGATTTTAGTGTAAGAGAAAAAAATGTGGAAAAAGAAAAATGTGCTTAATATTTGAATAGCCTTTATTTCTACTTTCACTAACATGCTTAGCTATGGAGAAGACAGATTGACAGAATGTCTTTAAATGTTTGTTGATGAAGGTTAAAAGCCAAGTGACTAAGATACTGAAATGGTGGATCAGCTGCTTCCTGGGTGCACAAGGCTTCAGACTCTTACTGAATACCGTGCCATTAGCATAAAATGCTGCACCAGCTGAAGAGCATTACAGCCTTAATTTCTGACCTAACCACTCAACAGGCAGGAATCCTATTAAATTGTATTATTACAGAGTGGGATGAATACAGTTGGGATGAAGATGTGCATTGTTATATTTGTTGTGGGTCAGAATACATGCTTCTTTAATTCTCAGTAATATCTCTAGAATAAATGAGCTCTGAACTGTAGAAATGTAAGAAGCTCCTTCAACCCTTGGGGTCCTGTTCCTTTAGCCAGACAGACTAGCCAAGGTTAGATGCATTAGAGCAGCACTGTCTGCTTAGATTTGCTTAGTGAAGGAAAGGTGCAACGCTGACTGCACAGCTGCTACAGCAGTGTCTACAAAATAACAGTGATGCAATATAATCCCGGTGATCAGGCATGGAAAACAGACCCTACAAATGAACAGAAACTACTTCAGTTTTGGAAAAGTGACAAAAACTTATAAATCTGAAGAAAGCCTGTCAATCCTGAGCTAGTGCATATGTTGTAGCTGTGAATGAGGACAGTCAGCTCTATGATTTGGCCATCTATGTCAAAATGAGTTACTTCTGCTAGTAAGGAGCTTTGTGAGCAACAGTGAAAGCTAGAAACTCTAATGTGCTTAAACTGTAAAAATATGGGGTTCCCATGATGAGTACTTTTTGTTCTTATCTTTGAACTTTATTTTATTGATGAGTTCTCTGCCTCTTTACTGCAATTTGAGCTCCTTTCCTATCTATGGACACAACACCAGTGACATCTGGAGAAGTTCGGATGTGTCATTTGGAAGAAAGTAAAATGACTCATCCATCATAGTTTACCTTGAGTTAAACACTAACAACAGGTTGGAATAATGAGAAGGAACAAGTCCTATCAAGGAAACCTAGCAGCACTGCTATCTCTGCAATATGAGTTTCCACTGGTGCCCTCATTGTAAATAGTTGAGGTTTTGTTCGGGTCAAGTTACCATGGATGGTTGTTTTCTTTCTTTTCTTTTCTTATTTTTTTTTTTTTTTTGTTCCCTCAGATCTTTTTGTCATGTGCCTCATCGATCTATTTTTCCCACTAACAATCATCTCATATGCATTACTTTCTGCTTTACTTTTCCTGCTAGTTACTAGGGCAGGCACCAAGCTCTCTCAGCTACAATCCCTTGCCTTCATATCCCTGCTTTGAAGCTCTGAAATTGAGGTTGCAATTAGGTAGGGCAAGACAGTAAAAAGACAATTGCTTTGTTACTAAAAGGGAAAAAATGTTGAAAAAATGCCTTACAGAAAGGTCACTTCAAGCTCTGATACTTGGTTCTTATTCACCTTTAACACAGTTTTGTGCAACATAATTGATACAACTTCTGTTCTGGAGGTTCTTCGACATTGTATCATCCAATATTTCAGGTTAGCTGTCCCACAAAGTGTTTTAATATCCAGTATAGGACTTCTTTTCAAGGTATGGTTGTAGTTCCAACGTTTACCTGACTCAATGAAGAGTAGGAAAGAAAGTGACTATCAGCATCAAAGAAAGTGGTCCCATTTCTTTTGCTGCATGAAAGAAAAATTTGCTTATCCAGGATTATCTAAATTTTTATCTGACAATCTAATTGTAGTAACTACCAGAAAATTACAGAATAGAACCTGAGATATCCACAGAAACAAACTTAACTGATATAGGAACTGATAAAGGAGTATTTTCACAAATTTTAGGCTGACAGTTTCTTATGTGGTATGTTTTGTCTCAGATTTTTTTTTTTTTTATTTTAAAGAAAGTAGTTCTCATTTCTTTGTCAAGCGATACAACAGTTTAGTCTGTTTTACATAGTATCTGAAATGATGTAACAAATTCAGGGGCAATTGCATTAGATCCCCTTTTCCAGATCCCCAGAATTAATTTCAACCCAGAGACCAAGGAGTGAGCAGTAATAAAGCTGAGAAATTTATTTCTAGGTGAGAACTGACATGCTTCTTCAGAATAATTCAGAGAGCTTCACTTCCGTTTATTATCCTGTATTTGCTCTTTTGGATTCAGGAAACCTATCTTCTATCAGTAGTATCATGCAAGTACTCAATCAGCTTCTTGAAATTGCAGGGTGAAGAACACAGGAAAAGGAGGAGGATTACTTTTAATTTCAACTACATCTGAATAATCTGGAAATAAATGGAGCATGCTATTTGTTAGAGTTATCAGCCTGGAATTTCTCTTTAGCTATAAACGCATTTTAAAGATGTAAGAGAAAAATACTCCTGACTTGGAGAAATAATTTATTGTTTAAAGATTCTACTGGTTTTGTATGAAAAACATATTTCAAGAGGTTAAATTACATATGTTATACTTTCTTTTTAGTGAGATAAAATTGTAAGTAATTATTTGTCAGTAACAGAACTTTAGTCTACAGTCTTGAAATTGTAAGTGTAAAAATTTGGACTGAATTACAAATTAAAAATGCTTGTTAGTTGCCACATAATGAGGCTACTCTTTCTTGCATGAAGATAGGTCTTAAGGCAAAGAAAATTCCCAGAATAAATGTGCCAGAATAGGGAACAGATAAAATGTTCAATGAGAAAAATTTACCATAGAAAAATATTCCTCCAAGTTAAAGTTCAGGCATAATGTCTTGCTTTGATCAGTGACCAGAATAGCAGAGCTGTTTCTAAGTGGGTGGCATGGCCTCTGAATAAGAGATATAAACAATCCAGTCTGAATAAGATATGGTCTTTTCATAGTGCTTTACATAGCTTAAATACAGAAAAATTTCTACACACACACACACATTACATAGGATTTAACACTTTGGAGAGAATTACCATTTGTAAAATGTCATTTTTGTTTTTAACATTGTGAAACCTAGAAGTAAGGAGGTGTTAATCTGCTTTGTTTTCTGCTTTGAGCAAATCCTTAGGTCATGAAAAAAAACATTCATAGGAGTTGGGAATACCTTCCAGGGATGATAACCTATCTAGCAACTTTGAAAGCAAAATGCAGCTTTATATGCTTCATTGCTCCAAAATGATTGTAAGTTGGCAAAATAATATGCAAATGAACTTAAATCTCATCTGTAAATAAATGGAAATGTATCTCACCCAATCAAAGCTGTAATTTTGAATGCAAATGTTTATGGCTAACAGTTATGTGCAACCAAGTTAATAACTGCTTAATTCATTCAAGTGAACCACAACAATATTTGGAAGTGAAGCTGATCAAAACCTGAAAGACTTCACAAAACAGTAACTGAAGAAGCTGCTTTACCTGCTCTTTGTAGTAATGACTTGGCCCTTCAAGGTTACCCGTATTAAAGAGGCATATATTTAATCTTTAGTCTTCATTTGAAACAGTTTACAATTATTGAAATATGATTTCTTACATACTTTAATGCAATCTCATATTTTTCAAGGCAGGACAATAAGTAGTTGTTCAAATTGATTTTCTAAGAAACTAGTGTGAAATGCTATTGCTTAATTATAACACACATATACTTGTTACTTTTTCCTATAATTTTTGTTGTAAGCTGCAATAAGAAAACACACAAGTAATGGAAAGAAGTTACTCATAAAGCTTCTTCCATTTATTTTTATTTCCCAGCTTGCCTTTTTCTCATGTCACTATCATCACAACTGTACAAGTAGGGCATGTTCTCCTGTGAGCCATTGCCGCTTAGTCTCCTTAGCTGACCAGATGTAGACCTTTCATTTTTAGCATTCTCTATCATTAGGTTAGCTACATTTGTTCCTCAGTCTTAGGGATTTGTTGTTGGATCTTATATTCTTCTTTAGTAATATGAGTTGTTACAGAGATGAAAAACAGAATGAAAAAGCAATTACTTTGAGGGTTCAGTTTTGGTTATAATGATTTTGAGTTTTTCTAATTTCTAGAAGTCTGAAAGTTTTGCACATAAACATTTATTTATTCATCAGATATTTAGCCACTTTGGTTTTAATAATAGCAAAGGAACAGCATTAAGGTATCACCCAGGAAGAATGTGTAAGGGAAAAGAAGAGTGAGCGAGGGAAAAGAATGAGTTGAAGGGGAGAGAAAGCAGTATTTATAGTCACTGTTCAAAAGTCTCCTGCGATATTGGTTGCTATTGTCACTAGTATCTTGATCCTTCAGGGAATGGTGTGGGTAAGAAGCCCACGAAACATAAAATTTGGTGGGTTTATATACCCTCAGAAACCCTCCTGGTGCCTCCCCTGTGTGTGTGTGTGGGGGGGGTGTGGGGGGGTGGGAAGGTGTTTTGCTGTTACTCTGGTTTCACAGAAAGCTGGAAGTGTTCATTTTTGAAAAGTCATTTAGGGTTGGAGAGCAGGGGTTGCTACAGGGGTACCCTTGCTGAGAGTGAAGCCTTCTCCAGGGTAGGGGTGGGTGTGTGCACACAGGGACCTCCTTTGATATGGCCTGGCCTATAGGATATCAGGCACTCAGAGGGTGACACTGGTGTCCTTTAGAGAGGCATCACACACCTGAAGAGTCACCCTGGGCCTTCACAAAGCTCACAGTTTGTGATCTATGGCTTCCCCCCCTCATGCTTTATCTTCACTCTCCTGGCTTCTTTGCACAGCTTGCTACAGTATTCAATGTTTTAACACAATTAAAAAAATCCAGTTCCTCACATAGGAAGTTCCTTACTTGAAGGACAGGAATAAATGGTTCTACAGGAGGCAGATGGCAAAATAATTGCCTGCTGAATTTGTTAACATTTAATAGAAAGAGCTACAACATCAACAGTTGTGAAAGATGCTGTCATGGCCAGCCTTACCTTTGCTGTAACACACATGCTGCTTTGAAAATATATCCCTCAACAGCTGTTTTCTTAAACAGTAGCTGTAGAGTGAATTTTAACTTCTTTGACTTTCTAAAAAAATGAGTCAGTCACTGTGTGACTTATTAACATAATTAGTTGTCATAAAGATGCAAGCTTAAAGATGTACTTGCTAATTAGGCATCTGAAATGTGATGTTTCTTCCCCTTCCATTCCTTCCCCCAGTTAATTCTGCCTTTTTTTTTTTTTTTTTTTTGACCATGATATTGACATTTGAGTCCTCTGTGCAGAGCAGATGAGTTCAATGTATGAGATTTGCAAGTAANTTGCATCATTATTACCCAAAATCTTTTATCTTTCATCCTGAAGCATCTCACCTGGGGGACTCAGAAAAAGTAGACAATTTCGCATTACACAAATGTTCTTCATGGATTTGTGGAAAGTAGAATTTTTTAAGCTTTGAAATTAATCTTTTCACACTGTTGAGAAAACAGGTTAAAATGTCAATAAAAGGTTAGAAACTATGCTCTTGCTTTCCCTTTATATATTACAAAAGGTTTTCTCATGGTCAGATGAGTATAATATCATCTGTCATCTTATGATAAAATCTGTAAAGGAATTCGCATATACCTTTATCAGTTTTGCACTATATAAAGGAAACATACCCAGTGAAGAGTAGAACTCCCAGTGAAATCAATAGAAATCTCATGTTTTAGGTGCCTATGAAAATTCCCTGATACCTAAGTGAATTCCAATGATACCACCACCTTCAAGTCTCTGGCTTTTAAGTAATGCTTTCACATTTCTGCACAGGGGTAGATAAAGTAATTAAATGTTCGGGATAACCAACTTTTAACAGGGATGTTCTTTTATTGCAGAGTGATTTGATTGCTCCTTTTTCTCTTTCAGTCTTTCCTGCTATTACTTCTAAATCTCATTTACATATTGACATATTTTTAGTATAACTCCCAACCACTGGTGTCAAAATTTATGTGCATGGTGTAACACTTCTTGTGGTAAGCATAACATTGTGGAATTCTAAACAAAAATTTTGACTGCTAGAGCAATCTGGAGTTCCAGATGTTTGTTTTACCTAGCTCTAAATGCTGGGAAAGGAACAAACTGTGACCAAATAATGCATATTTTTAGTTATCTGCACTGGATTAGAAGAAATAGAGCCAGAAATGACAAAAGAGGCTTCTGCTTGAGCAAGATGTCTTCACAAGGACATTACTACTGCATATTTCTAGAATTTTTGCTTAAATTACATCAACTTTAAACACTACAATCACCATCTTTTACATCACAACTTTATGCAGAACTCATGTGGTAAACAGTAACTCTGGGGGTTTTACCACTTTCTACTGGAAAATTTAATGTTGTATCTCCCAGTGAAGTATCCCAGTGGCCTAATTAAAAAGCAAAGTAGACTGATGACCTCTGCAACAGGATAAATTGTATCAGAAAGGAAAGGAGTTGTAGGATGATCTTGCTCTAGCTCCCAGATTACTTTTTTTTTGTTTTTAATCTTACAGTTTAGGACCAAAGAGATGAAATTTTACTCTGAATTGGGAACCCTTGATTTCCAGTGCATAAACTTCAGGTCTTCCAAGCCCTCTGAGCTAATTCAGCCCTCAGACTATTATCCCCTGTTAGTAGTCCAAGCTGGCAGTGAGGACATTAATGGAAGAAGTGCCAGGATAATCAAAAAAGCACTGGGTCGGTCAGTTCATGGGACAGGAGCACAGGTGATATTTGCGTCTGTTCCTGTGCTATCTGGGATGGATGGGGAGTTAAATGAAGAGAGGAGTAGAAAAGCCCATCTCATCAACAGATGGCTAAAGGACTGGTGCCACCATCAAAATTTTGGTTTTTTTGCCCATGGGGCAAACTCCATGGTACCAAGTCTCCTCGAAGCAGATGGGCTTCATCCTTCTAGGAAGAGCAAGAGGACTGTAGCCCATAAGTCGGTGGGGCTGATCAGGAGGGGTTTAAACTAGGTTTGAAGGAGGAAGGGATTGAAACCGGGCTCTCCAAAGATCAGCCTAAGAATGGAAAGCCTGAGTTAGGAGTGAATTCACCAGCCCACCTGAAGTGCATGTACACCAATGCACGTAGTATGGGCAACAAACAAGAGGAGCTGGAAGCCATTGTGCAGCAGGAAAGCTATGATGTAGTTGCCATCACAGAAACGTGGTGGGATGACTCTCATGACTGGAGTGCTGCCATGGGTGGCTACAAGCTCTTCAGAAAGGACAGGCAGGGTAGGAGAGGTGGAGGGGTGGCTTTATATTTTAGAGAGTCTCTTGACTCTGTTGAACTTGAAGTCACTAGTGACAAGGTTGAGCACCTGTAGACCAGAATCAGGGGGAAGGCCA
>VXBX01009136.1:706-11569 GCA_013400415.1 Scytalopus superciliaris
AGTTGGTCAGGGTCCTGTCCAGCTGGGTTTTGGAATGTTGCCAGGGATGGGGCATCCACAGCCTCACCAGACAATGTGGGCCACTCCCTCAACACCCTCACTGACAAAAATATTTTTCTAACATCAAATCTAACCCTACTCTCTTTCTGTTTGAACCCATTCCCCTGTCTTGTCATACAGCTTCTGATGAAGAGTTGCTCTCCAGCTTCCTGTCTTCACCGACCAAAACGTTGTTCTGAGGTCTCCAGTCAACCTTCTCCAGGCTGAACTGCCCCAACTTTCTCAGTCTGCCTTCATAGGGGTAGTGTTCTAGTAGCCTTCACAAGTTTGTGGCCTCCTTTGGACTTGCTCCAAGAGTTCCATGGCCTTTTTATGTTGGGTACCCCAGAGCTGGAAGCAGCACTGCAGGTGGGGCCTCAGCAGAGCACAGAGGCAGAATCCCCCGTCCTCTGCTGCCCACAGTGCTGGGGTTGAGCCCTGGTTTCTGGGCTGTGAGTGCACTTGGTCAAGCATGTTGAGGTGCAGATCTGAGGCTGATATCCAGCTGTTATTCTGTGGTCTACACATATGCATCACACACTCGTCTCCTTGCCAGCCATTGATGGTTTCCATTGTTCATAATGCAGGTCACAAACCAACTCCAGCCCTGCTGCTTCTATTAAAGCCTCACAGTTATAACAGAAATGCACTGTGAAAATGCTCAGGTCATTCTCTTTCTCCAGCAGATGCAAAAATGAGACACTTGTGATGGCAACAAGTCGTTTATGTTTGGGGTTTTTTTTTTGTACTGTTGTGTTGGTGGTACCTTACTATCAAATGAGCTACGGTTGTTTCATTTTATTAGAATTATACTAATGGTAAGATTTGTAAAGACTGAAAGTTTCTTTGTATATTTAAACAAAGAATTAGACAGGACTTGGTTGGGTTCTGATTTATTTGCATATCAATTTTACCTGTTCCTAATACAGAAATGACCCTCTCAATTTCCCGCAGTGTCTTTTCAAGGCCTATTGCTGGGAAATGATTGTCCTGCAAATATCTGAATCTGTTCTGAGATGTGTGATTTACCAGGTGTACCCAAATGAGGAGGCATAGAACAGCCCCTGTGCCCTGAGGAACCAAGGCCGATTGAGGGAAACGCACATCTAAAGTGGGAGTAAAAAAGCAGCTTCCATTGTGCCCCAGGCCAACCCAGACAATGCTGAGGACCTGGGAGCACCTTCCAATCCTGGCACACGGCCAGGGACATCCCTGGGGACACCTGGGAGCACTGAACAGCCTCTCTCGGAACAACAGGGGACATCAGCAATTGAGGCTGCCCAACACCCATTGAAGGGAATGGCCTTTGGAATTTCCAGAGCCTTGGGATTGTCCAATTCCCAAAGGGAAGGAGAGAGAAGGAGAAAATGAGCAGGAACAGTGCAGGAAGCCTGAATGAGAGAGATACAAAGCTTGTGTCAAGGGTGCATGTGGAGTGATTGTGAGTTTAATGATGCCCTTGGTATGTCTTGCAGTGCTGGGGTGATGTTTCTGGTGGAGGAAGTCCCAAGGAATATCTTTCATCAGCAACGTGTAGAAAATGAGCTTTAGAACAGCACAGGTTGAAATTTCCAGGGATGGGAAAGGAAGGTGATGGTATAGTTTTGGGAAAGGGAAACAGAGCAAACTGCGGGAGCCGTTGACCACGAAAGGCGAGCCCACCAGGAACCACACGCACGCTGAGGAGGTTGGCTCCAAGTGAGCTGACTTTATTGAAAATGGAGGGGTTTTATAGGGAAGGAACTGGGGATATTATGGGGTGCAGGGTGGAAACAGGGACGGGATTGGATGAGGACGGTAACCGGGGTGATGGAACAGCAAGTGGGGGAACGGCTCCGCAGCGAACCAGTAACCTCGCAGGACCAGGGAGAAACGGCGGGAAATCTGTGAGGAGAAGCGGGAAAACTGTGGGAGAAGAAGACAATATGGAGGGCTGAGGGGAAGGACAACGACTTAACCTTCATATTAAAGAATACATCTTGAACAGTAACAGCAAACATTGCAGCTAGCAAACTTTCATATCCTGAGTCAGAACATAGTCCTCATGACAGTCACGTGCTACTTATTTTATGACGAGTCCAATACCACTCCGCTCAAGGGGTGGTAAAGCTGATAACAGTGTTTTCCCGGGCTGGCACAATGGGGTCCTCCTTATAGGTCCANTGACAGTCACGTGCTACTTATTTTATGACGAGTCCAATACCACTCCGCTCAAGGGGTGGTAAAGCTGATAACAGTGTTTTCCCGGGCTGGCACAACGGGGTCCTCCTTATAGGTCCAACGAGTGAAATGCAGTTTCCACACCTCATAGGAGGCGCCCTCCCCGACATCTCCTCCCTTTTCCTTAATTAAGGCCGAATTGACTTCCGCAATCTGTCTATTCACCATCGACTGGATGCAACTAAGAAAGCAGGGGGCGCAAAGTAAGATAACAAAAAGAATAAACAAGCCTAGAATTAGTAGAAATAAAAAATTTTTAAGAGCAGACGGGAAACCAGGCAATGAAAAACCAAAGATATCATCCCAAGAGGAGCCTTTATTTTTCGTGATTTGGTTGACAAGCCTGTGTAAGTTATTAATTTGGGAATGAACTGACTTTGAGTGATCTGAAAAATTTAAGCAGCACATTCCTTCGAATTCATCGCACCCATGCCCAGTAACTAGCAATAAGAAATCTATTGCTGCTCTGTTTTGTAATGTTCCCTTTTTAACTTGTTGAATGTCAAGCAGCATTTCCTCTAAAGCAATGCTGGTAGCATTAGCTTCTTTTGCTAGCCAGCATGCTATTTGCGCAATCAAGTTTAGTGCGTGAGTTGTTCCTATCTGCGGGAGGAAAATGCTACTTGCCACATCTTGGGCATGGGTCCACAGATGAATATCCGAATCACAGTTTTCTTTAAATTGATCCACATTTTTAGATTTATGAAGGGGGTGTTCTGGAGTTACTGGTATTATACTTTTGGCAATACCTTGCGAATTAGATGGGCTATTTTTGAAGACTGGGTTGTTCTTGTACCTCTTAATTTGAGATGTGTGCAGTTGTTCTGGGGAGTGGCCTCCCTCATTGATGCCGGGAAGGACATTAAGGTGAGTCTCAATATTATGATGGGAGATAGGTTTACTCGGATTGTATAATGTTAGCTTACCAAGGGTACAAGGGCCTCCCAAGGCTTCTCTGGAGATGACTTTATAAGCTAATAAGCTGCAAATTAAAAATATCTGATTAGGTAAGACAACAGCTTTAGGCGGGGAGCGAATCTCCATGGTTATGTTCCCTCGGCACCAAAACGAAAAGTTAGCGTAGGCATCTAAAGGGGAAACATTATAGTTATAACGAGAAGGAGTATCTTCAGGCTCTAAAACAAAATAAAAACAGCGTTCTGCAGGGGGGGTGCCGAGGATCTCTAAGGGATCTGGATAATCCCAGGTATACACAAATTTCTTAGGGTTATAATACATATTAGGACCAACCGGGATGCAGGAGGCTATCGGATTCAAGTACTTATCTGGATCGTCACATAAAGGCAAATATTGGTTTCTGAAATTGCTCCAATCCAGGCTGGTCCAGGGAAGCGAGACTAAACAAGTTTTAAAGGGGTTGGCTGGGTTGGAGGTGGATAGACAGAGCGAATCAGTGTTGAGTGATTTTGCCAAGGAGTGCCATACGTTATTAGACTGGAAGGCGACCCATGAGGGAACAGCAGGAGCAGATGGTCTTGGAGCTGGAAATGCTTTGAGAAGTTGATATCTTCCCCAGGGTTGAACGAGGAGGAGCAGAAGAATAAGAAGGAGGGGACGACTCAATCTCGAATCGAAGGACCTCATTGTTTGTTTTCGACTTCTTCCTCCGAAGGCAGCGGGGCTTCCTCAATATGATGTTTGATCAACCTGGAGGGGATCCACAAGGGGCCGGAATCTGTTGAAATACAAGCATATCCTCTCCCCCAGGTTATCAACGATACTGGGCCCTTTCCACTTCCCTGTAATAACATCTTTGTAAATGACTTTTGCTTTTTGCATAGACTCTTCCCCCTCCTTCTTATTAAAGTGATGATGAATGGGGGGCTGGTCTTGGTCAAGCCTATTTAAGAAGTTCAAAACATACATAGCCTTATCCAATTTTTCCTGTGGAGATAACCCTGCAGTGTACTTGTGTTGTTTTGCTATCATGTGTTTTAATGTTTGGTGCGCCCTCTCAATTATGCCTTGAGCTGTGGGGGTATGAGGTATTCCCGTAGTATGGGATATCCCCCACAAGGTAAAAAATTGTTTTAGGGCCACAGAAGTGTAAACTGGCCCATTATCGGTCTTAATTGCTTTTGGGATTCCAATTATGGTAAACGCATGCAGTAGATGGCACTTTACGTCTTTGGCATGCTCCCCTGTCCTTGCTGTCGCTATGATGACTTTAGAGCAAGTGTCAATTGAAACGTGCACATATTTCTGCCTGCCGAACTGTGGCATATGGGTAACATCCATCTGCCACAGTTCCAGGGGGGATAACCCTCTGGGGATTGACCCCCTCCAAAGGGATGGGTGTTAATTTCTGGCAATCCGGACAGGCAGATATGATCATTCTAGCTTGTGTAATGGAAATACCGAATTCTCTTTCTAGCGCTCGCGCAGTTTGATGGAAAAAATCATGCGCGATTCTAGCCTTTTCCAAACTGTTAGGAAGAACCACGGGAAGAACCTCAGGTATTTCCCTAGTTAAATTGTCAGTGATAGCGTTACCTTCAGTTAGTGGTCCCGGCAGTTGTGTGTGTGCTAGAATATGGGTGATGTGAAATTTATGTCTTCTGGCGCTTATAATCCAATGCAATGTTTTGAAAAGTTTGGCCAATTTTTTATTTGAAATATCCTTTAAATATGAATTCTCAATCCTTTGCACCACCCCAACCACATAGGCCGAATCCGAAACAATGTTTAATGGTGTAGGGAATAACTGAAAGGCGCGTATTACCGCTGACAGTTCAACAAGTTGTGAAGATCCTTCCGCTAAGTGAATGTCGGATTTCCACTCTTTTCCTTCCCTCCAAGCCACTACAGCTTGTGAGGACCTTCCCGAACCGTCTGTAAAAACAGTAATTGCTTTAGGCAACGGGGTCCTTGAAAAGTTGATGGAAATTTGGATCTTAATCTGATGTAGGGCCTGTAGGAAAGGAACAGATGGATAGTGAATGGTAATTTCCCCATGAAAATTTGCGATCGCGATCTGAAAGTCATCATGAGTAACCATCATTTGGGCTATCTGTGTCTTTGAAAAGGGCAAATAAATAACATTTGGATCTTTCCCCGTAAGCTCCCAAACGTGTACTCTCCCTTTATAACAGAGTTTAGCCATCATTTCAGGGAGGGTAGTGATAGTCTTGGAGAATTGAAAGTGCAAGAACACCCACTCCCATGACATGAACTTGTTGTGCTCATGATCGATTTGTCCTATGACCCCGAAAGGTTGGTATTGACCCCTAAAAATTACGAGAGAAGTTGGCAGCCCTTCCACTTTTCTTGAACCACAGCAGTTCGTTAATCTGATGGAAATGTCTTGAAGAATCTGCCTAGCCTCATCAGTTAGTTCTCTCGGGGAGTCCAAACGTGAATCTCCCTTTAAAAGCTGAAAAAGGGGTTGTAACGCTTCGTTGGTTAAGCCTAAAATGGGTCGCACCCAATTAATGGTGCCTAACAAGGACTGCAAGTCATGCAAGGTTTTGACAGTCTCTGGGATATTAACTTGCATGGGTTGGATGGTCCGTTCTGTTATTTTATATCCCAAGTATTTCCAGGGAGCATTTATCTGAATTTTCTCAGGTGAGATTTCGAAACCATTTCCAAGCAGAGTGGAAACAATGAGGGTTTGCACTTGTTGCAATAACTCTAGAGTTTCCGAGGCCAATAAGATGTCATCCATATAATGATAAAGAACAGCATCAGGGAATGTCCGTCGGATGGGTGACAAAATCCGAGCAATAACAAATTGGCAGATTGTAGGACTATTCCTCATTCCCTGTGGGAGGACTTTCCAATGGAATCGACGGCAAGGTTCAGACGCGTTGATACTAGGAACGGAGAATGCAAAGCGAGGGGCATCCTGAGGTTGGAGCGGAATGCTAAAAAAACAGTCCTTAAGATCTATGATGGATATTGGCCATTGAGCTGGGATCATATTGGGCGATGGTAGGCCTGGCTGTAGTGATCCCATAGGCTCAAGAATGGCATTAATTTCTCTTAAGTCCTGTAAGAGTCTCCATTTTCCTGTAGCCTTGCGGATGGTGAAAATAGGTGTGTTCCAGGGACTGAGCGAGGGTTCTAGATGGCCTTTCTGAAGCTGTTCGTCCACCAGGAGGTTAACTTGCCGCAATTTGTCTCCTCTAAGGGGCCACTGGTGCACCCATATAGGCTGGTCGGTGAGCCATTTTAAGGCGGGGGTGTGCGGCTCACCAGTGACCCCTAGTGAAAATTTTCCGTTTGTAGAACAACTCCCCACTGGGAGATGATGTCTTGTCCCCACAGGGACATGGGGATGTCCAGAATGAAGGGCCGTACTGTGGGCGTAATATTGTCCGGTCCGGTGATAGCAATGGTAAAAGTACTCTGTAAAGGGGAGCGATCTCCTCCCACTCCCTGGATGCAGATATTTGATCGCTGGGTTCTCCAGCTCTCGGGCCATTCCTTCTTTGCTATAACTGTCACATCTGCGTCAGTATCTAAGAGTCCCCTAACACAAATGACTAAGCTGGTTTTCGGATGAGCGAGGGTGCAAGAAAGTATGGGCTTTCTGATCTCAATAGCCTGGGCCCAGTTTGCATCTTTTGGGAAAACATCTTCAAACAACGACAGGGGGTATGCATTTGCTACTATGACACCCTTAGGTATCTCAGTCGGAGGGGAGTATGCAGAAATAGAAAGAGTTACCGCTTCTAATGGTTTCAGTTGTAATATTCGCGGCAACACGATTATTCCCATATCGGTGGTTACACTATTACCGACTAAGAGATATTCTCCGGGTATATGGTTAAAAGTGTGAGTTGGATACAGTGTAATTTCCTTAGGCTCCTCAGTGGCTATTAAAATTGAGTCTGAGAAAGCCAATTGCACCTCAACATTACTTCTTGTGGCTTCGTCTGGGGTATTAGCGACCAAGGGTTCAACGAGGGGCTCGTCTGATGGGGGGCTATTTGTGTCCTCACGCCGCCCTGGGCGCTCATATCCCCGTTTTTTGGTTGTTCTAGCAATTTACGTTGTGCTTTGGGGGATAGTGGTCTCCTCTCTTTGTCAAAGAGAGAGCGACATTCACTGGCCCAGTGCAGTCCCTTTTTGCATCGGGGGCACAAGCTAGGAGGGACAGATGACTTTTCCCTCCTAAGCTTGGGACAGTCTCTTAAAATGCCCTCTCTCACCGCAATTGTGGCAGGCATTGTTTCTTAACTGTTGGACCGCTAATGCTTCAGCTAGCAGGGTAGCCTTGTGGGTTTGTGATCCCACCATGCGGCAGGCCTTAACCATGTCAGTGGGGGTGCGGTCTTTTAATGCTCTGAGGAGAGGCTGACAGTCTGGATTTGCATTCTCTACTGCCAGCTTGGTAAATAAAGTCTCCTGAGCCTCAGGTAAGTCGATCTGACGGTTTATAGCTTCTCTGAGCCTTTCAGTAAATTCTAGGAATGATTCATTAGGCCCTTGAAGGATTTTTGTGAAAGACGGCGTAGGCGCTGACAACTCGGCTACCACCTGGAGGGCCTAAAGAGCCAAATCTTTGGTTATTGCAAGCTCTTCAAAAGAAATATGTGCTTGCTCGTCGCTGCCTAAATAAATGCCCTCCCCAATCAAGCGATCTACTACAGCCACTACTGTGCCTCCGCACAAGCCTACTATCTGTTCCGCGTGTCCTTTTGCCAACTTTTTCCACTCGGCGGTGAACAAGGTGACTTGCATAGCACTCAGTAATGCTTGTGTGATTGTCTTTATATCATTAGGGGCGAGGGTATAGGCAGACATCATCGTTTTTACGCAATTCAACGCATAGGGTGAATTGAGTCCGTAGTCAGCAATAGCTTTCTTGGTATCCTTCAACACGGAGAGGGGAATAGGGTCCCATTGCACCGTGTTGTCGGGCTTGATGTAAACTGGGAAAGCTTTCAGGAATTTGAGGTCGTCAGCAGTAGTGGCTTGCTCTCTGGTAGCTGCCGATCGGTTGGAAAACAGTCCCGGTAAACCGGCCTCATGGGCGCGGCCATCTTGGGTGTCGGTCACATCCGGCAAAGTTGGACAAAATGGTGTCCGAGGGAGGGACTTCCGGCTCGCATCGGATCTGTGATCTCGCGCGATTTTGCTATTGACGTCACAGGCATTTTCCCCAGAAAGGGGGGCGGCCTCAGCCAAGTGGGAGGTACCATCAGATCGCGCTCTGGGGGACGAGGTTGATTCAGTCTCTTCCCCCTTTTGTAATGGAACAGTCTTGGAAGGGGCAGGGACGAAGGCGGGGCCTCGCTCCACGAGGGAGGAGGGGCAACTGCTGTCTTTAGCGTTACCGCCCACGAAGGAGAAAGGGCGGGAAAAATCTCCATTTTGAGACGAACCTTCATGAGGCGATGCAGGGCGGCCATTTTGTGATCTTGCCTCACCCTGAAACTCATGGGGCAGCACACATGATTTTTGCAGTCTCTGGGGGCTGGGGACACCGTTATTGTGGTGTTGATCTCCTAAGTCTTGTCCCGACGCCGAGCCCACGCATCGACCGCATTCCCTAACTACCGATTTCGCGTTCTTGATTGTAGAAGGGGGGATACGTTGTTCTTCAATTAAACAAAGAATGAGCCTCCATGCCAAGATCGCCTCTGAGGTGAGGGTGTCATGTTGTTGCATAGCTTCCCACAGGCTCTTTCCCAAATGATCCCAATTATTATATGATAATTGTTGGGGCATCGGATATTGATTCTTGTGCATCCACTTTACTAACGCCTTCAAGGACCTCTTATCTAACGGATGGCCACATGAATACACATAACTCTTCAATCTAATATAATCGTCCTTTTGGCGTTTTGTAAGGAAGGAGCCCATAATTAATGACTTTTAGAAAAAAACAAGGACGGGGGAACTACTCTGCTGCTCGCCTACCTCGTCCAGCGGGAGGCGTTGTGTCCACGCGCTGGGCAGAGGACGGTCCGCTGAAGGGAGATTGTCCGCCGAATCTCCCCCTGAGCCTCCAAGAAGATGCTGCTCCAAACACACAGTGTCAGTAATGCAGTGCGCTTCCTCACACGGGGCACCAATCTGCGGGAGCCGTTGACCGCGAAAGGCGAGCCCACCAGGAACCACACGCACGCTGAGGAGGTTGGCTCCAAGGGAGCTGACTTTATTGAAAATGGAGGGGTTTTATAGGGAAGGAACTGGGGATATTATGGGGTGCAGGGTGGAAACAGGGACGGGATTGGATGAGGATGGTAACCGGGGTGATAGAAAAGCAAATGGGGGAACGGCTCCGCAGCGAACCAATAACCTCGCAGGACCAGGGAGAAACAGCGGGAAATCTGTGAGGAGAAGCGGGAAAACTGTGGGAGAAGAAGACAATATGGAGGGCTGAGGGGAAGGACAACGACTTAACCTTCATATTAAAGAATACATCTTGAACAGTAACAGCAAACATTGCAACTAGCAAACTTTCATATCCTGAGTCAGAACATAGTCTTAGTCCTCATGACAGTCACGTGCTACTTATTTTATGACGAGTCCAATACCACTCCGCTCAAGGGGTGGTAAAGCTGGTAACAGTGTTTTCCCGGGCTGGCACAATGGGGTCCTCCTTATAGGTCCAACGAGTGAAATGCTGTTTCCACACCTCATAGGAGACGCCTTCCCAGACAGCAAACTGGTACTAGATCCTGGTGCCTGGATCAGGTATGGTCAAGGAACCGTGAGGATTTGGGGACACATGTCTGGCAAGGGGCTGAGCTTAGGGACCTCCTGGGCCTAGGGCTTTTTCTGGAGTGGCCTCAGCACCCTAGGAGACTTGGCCTTGCACCACACATCTCTGGGATCCCACTTCCCTGCACCTCCCAGCAAGGCATCCTCACAGGACTCTGCAGCACCCACAGCTCCAACACCCTGCACCCGCCTCCAGGCACGCTGCAACCATGGGGCCCATGCAACTCCAATATCAGCACAATCACAAAAATGCCCCTATCCCCGCTTCCCCAGCACAGCCTGTGCTGCCCATTCCACACATCACCCCAAGGGGGGCACGTGGGCGGATGTCCAACGCCAGCAGCAGAATTGTGAGCAGGGCAAGGATTGCTTTTCTTGGCTTCAGTTGTCTTGAATAGCATGGGGCAACACAAGTCAGGATGGGAAGCAGAGCCCAGAGTACTTAGAAGTTCAAAGCCAGAAACACCAGCACCCCCAGGTCCAAAACTGTCTCTCCAGATTGAGGCTCCAGCAATTTCCAAGGCTGTCATAACCTTTGCAGCCACAAATGGGATTTTACATCTCTGTGACGTGATCCTGGCTCTTGCCTCAGGAGTGCCTTCTGCGCCTGCAGAAAGGGGAGCAGGAGGTTTCCTGCCNCCCCAAGTGGGGCACGTGGGCGGATGTCCAACGCCAGCAGCAGAATTGTGAGCAGGGCAAGGATTGCTTTTCTTGGCTTCAGTTGTCTTGAATAGCATGGGGCAACACAAGTCAGGATGGGAAGCAGAGCCCAGAGTACTTAGAAGTTCAAAGCCAGAAACACCAGCACCCCCAGGTCCAAAACTGTCTCTCCAGATTGAGGCTCCAGCAATTTCCAAGGCTGTCATAACCTTTGCAGCCACAAATGGGATTTTACATCTCTGTGAC
>VXBX01009139.1:16690-43314 GCA_013400415.1 Scytalopus superciliaris
GATTTTAAATTCTGTTTTCAAATTCTCTCCCACCTTTTAAATCCTCTCTCATCTTTTAAACTCTCTTGGTTTTTAAATTCTCTGTTTTCAAACTCTCTCCCAGCTTTTAAATCCTCTTCCACCTTTTAAATTCTCTCTCAGTTTTTAATTTCTCTTCCAGTTTTCAAACTCTCTCCCAGCTTTTAAATTCCCTCAGTTTTTAAATTCTCTCTCAGCTTTGAAATTCTCTCCCAGCTTCCCAATTCTCTGGTTTTAAATTCCCTCCCAGTTTTTAAATTGCCTCTCAGCTTTTAAATCCTCTCCCAGTTCCTGAATTCTCCCCCAGCCTCTAAACTCACTCTGTGCAGCAGAGCTCAGCCCTCAGTGCTGTTTCTTCACTTGCACATTTGCCTGGCAATGGCCACCAGAAAACCTTCCCACTAATGAAAGATAAACAGCACTATTTTGGCTCAGGATGGACTTGAACTAAACTCTGGTTGCCATGGGAGACTGAAAAAGCCACCACATCATCTCAGCTCCAAAGCTGCCTCTGATTGCACAGGCCTGGATTCCTGAAAAGTTACAGTTTACATTGTCTGGAGTAGTTTTGGAAGGGAAAAGGCTCCTCTAAGGAAGTGTCCAGAGAGCGGCCAAAATCCCACAGCAGCACAGAGAGGCCCCTCCGGAAGGAATTCAAAACTCCAAGGGGAAAGGATGAAAAGAGAAGAGGAAAATGAAATGCAAGGGAACATTCCAGAGGCACCAAACCCATCCCCAGTGCTGCTCTCCCTCCTGAGGACTCACCTTCACCCACTGCTCTGGTTTGGTGTCCTTCAAAACCACGGTGAGCTCTGGTTTGTCCATCAGGATCTGCATTTTGGCACAGGTGGGGTCGTCACTTGTGCAAATACTTATGGGCACCATCCACATGGGGAAATCCTCCCCTGGAAGGAGAAAGGATGGAGAGGAAGGTCTGAGGAAAGACACAACCCTGGGAAAACAAGGTGTTCCAGCAGGTCCCAGCTGCAGGTTCAGCACTGGCTACTTAAAACCACATGTGTGAGGGATTCAGCCTCAGAATTCCTCCAGTTTTCCCACCTGGATCCAGGCAGGGTCCCTGCCCTGCTCTGCAGTGGGGCTGTTCCACCCCCACAGTTGCTGAACTGCATGGAAAGCAAGGATTGTCAAATTCCTGCTCATCTTACCAGTATATGGTCCACTGGCACAGAATTTCTTCTGGACTAACTTCAACACCCTGTCATCTTCTTGCTGAAGGCAAAGAGAAGGAAAAAGAAGAAGGGATTGTTAGAACATCTAATTTCAGCTTCTGTTGTCACTGTGTGTGTGTCCTCTGCTTAAGGGATAACTTGTTTTCTCCTGTGGGAAAAGGACCTGCCTCGGGAATCATTCCAAGGCACAAATCCCTGCTCCTGTCAGAACACACATGCCCTGTGTCTCAGCTGACTTTGCTCCCAGTGATCCTCCCTCGCCCTGCAATTCTTGTGGAATAAGCATAACTGAGGTGGAATGAGAAGCAGGATGAGCTGAATCAGAGCCTCCCTCCCCCAGCACACATTTCACACACGCAGAGCAAACGGGCTCTGTCAGCAAACTCCAAATATCCAGGGATAACTCCATATGGATTTGTACCAGGAAGCTGCACCTCCCTCCCCTCAGAACCAGCACTGCCACCACCCCAAGCAACCCCTGAACTGCTCAAGGAGAAGGTTTTAATCAGTGGGTGCACTAAACCCGATCCCAAAGCCCAGCTCAAGGCAGAGCTGCTGCCTGAGGTGGCCCCAGGTTGCATTTACCTGTTCAGCTTCCACATAAATGAGGGGGAACCCCATTTGTTTGGTCCACGTGTTCATCACAGCAGCAATGGGTTTGCCACTGGCTTTTTCCAGGCTGTCCCAGAGATCCTCTGCAGAAGAAAAGTCTGACTCAGGACTCCCAGAGTCTTGGTGTGTCAGGATTTATTAAGGACACCACAGGGGGGGTTGGGCTTTTACTCCAGTTTGTCTTTATGCTTTGGGGTCATGCTTTTATTGAATTGTAGCAGATGAAAGGCAAGGAAAAGGAAATAGCTTAAACCACTCATGGGGGAGAGAAGGGAGAAGCAGCTCCTTTACTACTGAAAAAAGGCAATCAATGCACACTGTGAGGAAATACCATAAAAATTAACATTAAAAATTCAAATAGAAGCATCTTTTCCTTCAGTTTTTTTATGTATTACGTGAAAATTGCTGAGCAAACACCCCAGACTGGTTTTGGCTGGCAGAGCTTGATGTGCCACTTCCACATTTACACAGGAAGGTTTAAGCAAAGACAGTGCTGGGGGACCTTGGACAAGACTTTGCCCTGTTCAATCCCACACACCACCACCACCTGCCAAAGGCAGCTTGCAAAAGGCTCACTTGGCAGAGCACACACACTCTGTTTTCTAAATCCCACTTCTGTGCAGATGTGGGGAAGGGCAAATCAGCCCCTTCACAGCCCCTCCTGAGGCAGAAGGTCCCCAAGGATGCTGAATCCTGGCTCTGCAGGGCATGGAACTGGAAACAAGGCAGTTATTTCGTGGACTTTCAGTTCTCTCAGGTGGAGAAAAGGCTGTTTAATAACAGAGAGAGCCCCTCTGGCCCACAGTGCCCCCCACTTACCTGTGGCTGCGTTTTTCTGCTGGAACTTTGTCAGGTACAAATTCATCCCTTTCCGGAAGTCCTGGGGACACACACAGGGGTATGTCATGGCACCAGAGCACAGGGCTCTCCCAGCCTCCCTCTGTGCTGCTTTTAGTCCCTGGGATCAGCCAGGGGATCTTACAATTCCTCCCACATTCCCCATCATCTTATTCCTCCCAGGTTGAGTTCAACCAGAGCCCAAACAAGCTGGGAACTTTTCAAAACACAGAATTCACAGATTTAATTTGTTGTGCAAACCCAGTATTTTTTTAAAACTGTAAAACAAAGATCTGAAAACCCCCCTGTGGCTTTTCCAGCCCAATCCCTTTTACCTCATCCCCAATGTAGTCGTGCAGCATCCTGATCACAGATGCTCCCTTGCTGTAGGAAATGGCATCAAAGATTTCATCCACTTCCGAGGGGTGGCCCACACTGACCTGGGGGAGACAGGGGAGCTCACAGGGAGAGGGATCTGAGCTGCCAAAACGTTGCATTTTGCTTGCTGAAGTGTCTGGGAGGTGGCTTTTCTCCCAGTGGAGCTCTGCACCCAGGTAACTCAGCTCACTCAGGTGTGGCTGGGGTTGTAAGTTAAACACACTTCAAGTTTTGGTCTTAAATCAAATGAATTTGGGGTTATTCCTCTCAATATTTGGTTCAGCACTTCCCCCAAAGCAAAAAAGGCCAGTGGGAATTGCTCAATCCAGAGACTGAACAAAACACTCAGGGAGTGAGTGACTCTAAAATGACCTGCTGCACAGAGCAAGGCCATCTCCCAACATTCATTCCACCAAACTCCCCTCCAGCCACCAGAACCCCTGATCTGCAGGAACTGGGAGGGAGTTTCCTCTGTGCAGAGACCCTCGAGCAGAGGAAAACCCACACAGCATAACCACAACTCCAGCTTTCCCTCTGTGTGGCAGGAATGACTGCAGAGCTCCCTTCTGAGGGAGCAGGACACCAGGGCTGATGGACCCAGGGATCCAGGCAGGGGGACAGGCCTCACCTCAATGGGGTGGCTGTTGTCTAAGGCATCGAGCTCCTGGGCCCGGGTGTAGTCAGCAGACACAAACTGGGTCCAGATGTCATACTCTGGGAAGCAATGATCCACACACAGGTACTCAATCCAGGAGGCAAAGCCCTCATTCAGCCACAGGTGGGTCCACCATTCCTGCAAAGGCAAGGAGGGACAGTGAAGAACACAGCCCTGTCCAGCAGGGATCAGCTGGCAGCAAAGGGAGGCTGGGAGGGGCTCCACTCGGGGGAAATGGGAGAGAGGGGATGCTTGAAAGCACAAATTCAGCTCTGTGAAGGATCATCGGGGCAAGAAGAGCCATCAGCACCCAGAAAACACCTTCCCCTTCAGCTTTAGGAACTCTGCATGGAGGAGAAATTCCCAGAGGCTGGACTAGGGGTCAGAGCAGAGCCGTGGAACAGCCTGGATTAGGGAAAAAGCAGAGCCAGGCAGAGCTGCAGGTCAGTGAAGCAGCACAGCTGTGGGGACCCTGCAGGGCCTCCCCCAAACTGCAGGGCACTCACTTGGGTTGGGTTCTTTCCTTTTTCCCCAAGGAATAGCTTACACAAAGGAGAAAACCTGGAGTCTCAAGGAATAGCCTGCCTTGTGGAAGGAAACCTGAAGTCTGGTGAACAGTTCAAAGCTGTTCCTCACCAGCCAAAAGTAGGATTTGTTTCCTTAGGGTAAGAATTCTGCCTTTCACTTTGATATTTAAACGAGGTAGGGAAGGTAAGGAAAAGGACTGTGGATACTGAGGAAGGAAACACCCTTTTCCATGCTTTAACCACCCATTTTTAAATGCAGAAGGGGTGGCTAACTCAGCATGGCCCTGGTGTCACTGACCCCTCAGGATCCAGGCCCCACATCCTCCTGGCTGCTCCTCTGAATGAACCATTTCCCCCTGGCAGGGTGGAATTTCCACAGGGAAGGCTGTGACAAACTCCACATGGATCAGCCCTGCTTTATTTTTGGAGTGGAGACCATCCAGTTTGCTTCTGCATTTCTGATGCATCTGCACTCCCAGTTCAAACAGCTCAAAAAACCAGAACAGTCCAGAATTTGGGCTCCAAACCAGGCTTTTTGCACCAAACACTGATTTCTCACAACACAAGACCCCTCAGAACCTGGGAAATACTTGGAGATGGGCACCTGTTTGCAGGGATTTGGCAAGAGGAATGTCAGGCCTGACTCCCAGAGGGAGCTGAAGCCACTTGTTACCAGAGGAAGCTCTGCCAGGCCCAGGTTTGGGTTTAGCACCGAGGGGAATTTATTTGCAGGTTCCACTCTTGCTGCCTCACACGTGTTTTTATTCCCACAAAAACGAGTTAAATTTCAAACCATTCAGGCAGTGGCCCTGAATTTATCCCAAGGAATTCACAAGTTACTACTGGGCAACTTTTCAACCACAGGGCTGGGAGGATTTGCAGTGAGCTGGGACCACTTGGGACAAAGCCTGACACAGGTGGATCATTCCCACCTGAAAGGGAAACACTGGAATATTGGCAAGTATTGCTAAATTCTAACTAGCACCACATTCAAACGACTCCAGACTAATTCACATGGAAAAGATCTAGGAATACTTCTAGAGCTCACTGCAGGGGACAAGAAAATGGTAATAAAGCACTATTTAAAAACTAAAATTTATTGTTTTAGAAGACAACATGCTGCTGTTTAGGAGCACTTAAACACACTGTGGGCACAGGTCAAATAAAAATAGAATTTTTAGCTGTTACATACCATGGTCACGAGGTTGCCAAACCACTGATGAGCAAGTTCATGTCCCACGACCAGAGCAACCCACTGGCGAGATGAAGAACAGGAATTTTTGGGGTCAATGAGCAGAGCAGTCTCCCTGTGTTTGAGAGAGAGAGACAACTGAGCAGGGGGGACGAGCCCAGGGGGAAAAGAACACAGGCAAAAGTAGGTTAAATCATCTAAATAAGCTAAAAAGTGATCAGCACAACCGAAAAAAACCAGACCCCCAAAGCTACTTCAGTGTAGACATTTGGTATAAGTTCCACAGCTCTTGGAATGCTTTGGAGCAGGAATTCCTTATGGCATGCAAGAAGACAAGTGGAAAAAAAGCCAGGCAGGAACGAGAAAGTTCATCCTTTATTTATAAACCAGCTCACCTACATAATCTAAGAGCCCTCAGCTGCAGGGATGGATGCACAGCACGTCCTCCCTGCCTCCCCCCCTCCCAAAGGGATTCTGGCTCTTCCAAGATGTGTTAACACAAGTTTCTCCACTGGTGCTCCCTGAACCAGGCCCAAACCTTCCAGTGTGACCCCCCCCCTGCCACCATCAGGGCTTTGAAGCACTCCTGGAATGCTGCAGCTCCAGGGAAAACCCCTGAGCAGAGCCAGAGGGGCAGAGCCAGCGTGCCCAACTCATTAATTAACAGCACCATTAGGAAAGGCTTCCAAAAATTCTCCTCATCCAGGACAAATACGTGTTTTTTTTCTTTACACAGGGAGTAAAATATCAGATTTCATCAGATTTGCAGTGAGAAGGCAAATAGATGTGAAACCTGGGGCGGGAATTTCTGTTTCCATTTGTAAGGCCAAATTAAAAGCTTAGCAGAAGGAATTAAAACTGTGTCAGGATTTCAAGTCCACAGCTTACAGGTTGCTCAAAATGCAGGGAAATCATCCTAAATGGAATAGCATCAAGCCAAAGTACAAAAGCTTGATCAGAAGAAATTAAAAAAAAAAAAAAATAACCCAACAAAACTGAAAAGGAAGGCAAGTTAATGGTTTTGGTTTGCTCATCTCCACACGGGTACTCTGTGCTTGCTCAACTTGCCTACAAGGTAAACCAAGAGACTCTTCCAGCTGTGCCAGTGGGTTTTACAGGGAAAAAAAGGGGCCAGGAAAGTGTTCCTGCAGAACAGGCAGTGCTGCCAGGCACTTAAAAACCTCACACCCTTGGACAGTACCTGCAGTAGCTGATTTTTGCCTTTCTAAGCTGTTCAACACCACCAGAATTATCCAAACCGAAGGAAGAATTGAAGGTATTTACTCTGTCTTATTTGGGATGATACCCAGGAATTACAGCTCCCTAAATCTAATCCAATTATTCCAAGAGTTAGTGAACAAAGAGGGGGGAAAGACAGTATTTTAACAGCATACCTATAAGTAACAAGGCCCCAGTTCTCCATGGCACCTTTATAAAATAAATACAAAGGTTTATTGATATTGATACACACCTCTTCCTAAACATTTAAAATTCAAATGAAATACAGTTCATCAATAAAGTGAGTTACTTTACCAGCAGCAAAGTCTGCAATAGCTATGAGATCAATTTTAGGAAGAGGGTAAGGAACATTGAAGTAGTCCTTATAAAAAGGCAGAGTTTTAGCAGCAACCTGTAAGAAATAAGAGGAGAAATGTCCTGTTAACTTGGAACTGGGAGAATTTATGACTGAAACTAAAAAGCAGCACAAAGATTTCTTCCAGAAGCCCCACTCCCAGCTCCCAGAGCACAATGGTTTGGAAGACTCCCCATCCCTGTTTTCTCCCAGGCTGTTGCCACCCTCCAGGACTCCTCATCATCTTCAGACCCAAGCCAACATCAGCAGATCAGAACTTCACCAGAAATCAGCAAATCAGAGCTTCAAATCAGCACTTAACCAGAGAATCAGCAAATCACCACTTGATCAGTTGAGTTAAACCACATGTTTGGTCACTACAGACATTGGTTTGTGCACAACTGAAATTGTTCAGTATCAAGCTCGGCCTCTCCAAGGCATTAAAGCCAATCAGAACTGAGTTAAACCTTATGGTTTGGTCACTACAGACATTGGTTTGCCCACAGTTGAAATCCTCTTTAATGACAAACTCAGCCTTTTTGAGCCATTAAAGCAAATCAGACCCGAGTTAAACCCCTTTGTTCTGGTGACTACAGACATTGGTTTGTGCACAACTGAAAGTCTAACACCAAACTGGATCTCCTTGAGGCATTAAAGCAAATCAGAACCGAGTTAAACCTTACGATTTGGTCACCACAGACATTGGTTTGTGCACAACTGAAAGTCTAACACGAAACTGGATCTCCTTGAGGCATTAAAGCAAATCAGAACTGAATTAGACATTATATTTTGGTCACTACAGACACTGTGCACAACTGAAATGGTTTCATATCAAGCTAAGTCTCTCCAAGTCATTAAAGCAAATCAGAACCGAGTTAAACCTTATGATTTGGTCACCACAGACATTGGTTTGTGCACAACTGAAATGGTTTGGTACCAAGCTCAGCCTCTCCAAGGCATTAAAGCAAATCAGAACTGAATTAGACATTATATTTTGGTCACTACAGACACTGTTTTGTGCACAACTGAAATGGTTTGGTACCAAGCTCAGCCTCTCCAAGGCATTAAAGCAAATCAGAACTGAATTAGACCTCATGTTTTGGTCATTACAGACACTGGTTTGTGCACAGTCAAGCTCAGCCTCTCTGAGCCCCCCAAACACCCCACAAACCCCACAGATCCGTGTGAGTGGCCCCAGTGACGAGGGCAGAGGTGCGTGCAGGGACCACCCAGGACACCAAACCCCCCCCCATGAGCTCATTTACCTCCAAGGCAAACTTTCCTTGCTCCGCTTTGCCCACGGGGGTGTAGACCCTCACCAGCACCCCGTCCTGGGACCTGGCCTCCACGAAGTCGTACTCGCCCACCACAAAGGCCACCAGGTACGTGGACATCACGGGGGTCCGGGCGAACTTCACCTCCACCAGGTTCTCATCGTCAGGGTAGGGCTTCCTGTCAACCACGTTCTTTGGGCACAGAGGGAGAGCAGTGGGTTCGGGGGGGAAGCGAAACGGGCGTTGCACAACGCGCTGGAGCGGCCGCTCCGTCCTCGTGAGTCACGGTTCAGTGGAAGGGGGTTAAGGGTCAAAGGGCAGGCCACGGTGTGGCTCCACTCCTGAAGGGAGTGCCCTGGCCCACTGGGGGTGTTAAGACATAAACTGCATGGTTTTGTAATACATGAGTTACATTCTGTCACTGCCAAAGCTTTCATCCTTCGGAAATATTGCTCCCCATCCCGGGAAGGCTCCGGCTTTTGCTTGAAACAGAAACCTTCACTTGAAACAGAAATCAAGTGGTCAGGGCCAGGCCAGGCTTTACAGGTGACTCTCAACGGCAGCAATAAAAAAAAAATAACCTATTTTTAAACTGACTCTTCTGCAGCAACATCATCCAAAAATACGTGCAGGCAGCAAATTGTGTTTGTGACAGAGGCACTTCTGCTTCCACATTCTATCCCAGTTCTGGACAGAAATTCTCCAGAGCAGAAAACTCACTGATTTATCTCAAGGGCTTCTGGATAACACACTAAGGACTTTTTCCCAGTTAGTCTTAATCAACCAGCACATGGCTTGGCATATGCCAAGATTCAGTATTATTATACATATTATATATAGTAGTTGTACATATTTTGCACATATAATATATATTTACTACTATTACACTTTTTTTAATCAGGTTTTGTGCATCTGACATCAAATATGATCTTGCTCAAAGCTCTCTGCATTTATTGCTCCTTAGCAATGGCAAGACAGCCTGTACTCCTAATTCTGCCACCAAGACACATTATTAATTATCAATTAAGCAGCTGGTGTTATTACAGCTTTATTTAAAGCACTGTTTATTTGCACATCAAGAACTCACCATATTTGACAAAGCTACTCTGTCTTTAGGAACCACCAAAGAAATATCAAATGTTGCTTTGATAGCAGGTTCATCCCAGCAAGGGAAAGCTCTGCGAGCATCAGTAGCCTGAAAAAAGAGCATGAAACAAATAAATCACAGAGACTGTGGCAGGGAAACACCCAAATTCAGCTTATTCTACAGCAAGAAGTGGGTGAATCACAGTGTGGTCTCTTCACTGACACTCCTGGCCTCTGCATTAGAGTGTTTTATTCTTATTCCACTCCTGCACTGAAAACAGAAAAGCAGCTGCAGAGGCCTCTGTGCCCTGATGGAATTGTACAGTCTGAGGAAAATTTAGCAGAGTCATGAGAGGAGCAAAGCTCAGTCATGTGAAAGCACAGAGGGCACCCAGGCGTTCACAGGCCCTGCACACACGACCACCCACTTCTGTTCCACCCCAGGGCTCCCCAGACCTGCCCTGCTGGGGCTGGGCAAGGGCTCCTGCTTTAGGGGGCCAGGCCCACAGCTCAGGGGTTACAACGGGGTGTAAATCCCTGCCATTCTGGCCAGCTTTATGTAACACACAGCCTGGCTCAGGGCTGGCATGTCGCTAAGGCGCCGAGATAAAGGCACAGTGTGCTCTTGGGGAGAAGCAAAGCCCTTCACCAAATGCAGCCTGGCAGAGGTGTGTGGATGCAGAGCTGCCCCCGATCTCTGCAGGTGCTGCACAGAGAGGGTGCCCCCCACAGCAGCCCCATCCCTGCCTGGGGGACGTGCCAGCTCCACAACTCCCTGCCCCCGAGGCCGCCACGCAAAGGCTGTTTGCAGAGTTACCCACACTCAGAGCAAGAAGTCCAAAAGAACAGGGATTATTTTTTTTTTTACTTTTGCCCAGAAGGGACAGACCAAGGCAGGAAGCTGTGCCTTTGCCTCTCCCAAGCCCAAATAATAAGGACTGGAAATAAGGATGTGGCCGTACCTCGAACTGCGTGACGGCAGCGTAGCGAGTGTCTCCGGTGGGGGTCGTGTATTTACTCCTGTAAAAGCCTTTCATTTTGTCATTCAGCTCCCCTACAAAGTCTATCTTTAGTGTCCCTGTCCCTGGAACACAAACAGAGGGGGTGTTGTTACTGCAACGAGCCCTGGGTTTGTGCAGGTCAGGCTGGGCTGAGCCACTGCCCCTCTACAAGTGTCCCCCCTCAGCTCCTCTCCCTCCCTCCCACAGACCCCCCACTCCCCCTAAGCAGGACAAACTCCAGAAGGGCATCCCAGGCAAAGCCAGGCTCCCCACACACTGTTAGGATGGACCAGAGGCTGCTGCAATGCTCATTCTCACCTCCTAAACACAAAGCACAACCAGGAGAGACCGGCCTTAAGCCATTCCTGAAGTCTGATCCTGCCATCCCTACCTTAAAGTTTGCAGAAATATAGGATGCAAGTAATAATAGCACCCTCTGGAATCCACTCCAAAGCCAAGATGGAGCCCTGGCCATGCTCAAGCCCATAAGTCAATTAGTCTCAGGATTTATTCTGCCCTTGATGTCTCAGTACAAAAGGGGAAACCTGAGCCTGCCCAGAGCAGCAGCCAAGATCCCACAGAACCAACCACTCCAGCTGGATATCCCAGAATCTGCTCTTTGTGTTTCTCCAGATGAAATAAAACTGCTTTATTTGAGCTGAGGAGCTGCTTCAATCCACGGGCTCCTCAGAGCAAGAAACTGCAGCAGTTTCAGAAGAACCTGAACATCAGCAGTGAGGAAAATCCTGCAGCAATTCCAAGGAGCTCAGGAGGAAAAACAGGAACTGTGTCCCAACAGCAGGGAGATAATTAGAGCCACCTCAGGTGTTGGAAGCAAATACCACCATTAATCAAACTGGCAGTCCCAAAGTGACCCGTGGTGGACAGACTCTGCAGGGAGCACCACACCCACGCTCAGGAACTTCAGGGAAGGCAGAGCTGTCCCACGGCAGCTTTTCCAAGTGCAAACACCTTAAACTCAGGGCTGGAGGCAGCAGGAAGCAGGGGAAGAGCTCTTACCTTTCTGCAGGATACTGGGAAAGGAGAGAGTAACCTTTTCATCCTCGTTTTGATAGTTGAACCCTGTGGCGTGAACCTCTGGCAAAGCAAACACAGCACTTGGGTCAAAATCAGCCCCAGAGATGGCTTTGTGCTCATGAACATTTATATCATAATAATAAATAATAAAACGTTTAAAATTCACTGAATCAGCTGGACCCAAGATGCTGCAGCCACTGGGCAAATCAATGGAGGTTCTGAATAATGCATAACATAAATGAAGCAAAGGAACACCCTCCTCATGGTCAGAATTCCAATGCCATGCCCAGGAGGGAAAGCTGAGCTGATCCATTACAAACGTGCAGTAAGAACAGTATCTGGACACCAGGAATGTTGGGAACAGCTGCCACGATCCTGACAAGTGGTAAAATACTGCACAAAAATCCCCCATGATATGCAACACCATCAGTGCAGCAGGACTCTTATTAATTACCCCAAACAGGATGCTTAGGATTTATTTACCCAATTTGTGGCTCTCCCTTTGAGAAGCTCATTAATCTCCACAGCAAGAGGCGGGGGGGTTGCTTTGATTTAACCACAGAGAAAAACACGATGTTGGTTTTATTTCAAACCTGTTTTCAGAGGCAGGGCCCTACCTTGGCTCAGCAAAGGCATCCCAAATCCACCCCAAAACGAAGCAGTTTGGTATTTACACAGCACTGGAACTATTTGTGGATGCAAACATCCAAACTATGAGGCCAAGCTGGAGACACAGGGGGAGGGAATCTCCACAGCAATGAAACTTCTTCCTTCCTAATTCAGGTCCCACTTGCTGCCCCCAGTGTGATGTGAGTCTGTGATCCTGCAGCCATAAAAGTGGACCTCATTTTGCAAGTTCTGCCCCCCGTGCCCCTCAACCCCAGCAAAACCCTTGGAGAAATCACCTTGGAGAACTTTAAATCCGCCCCAAAGCGAATGAGAATTGGTTTCTGCAGCAGCAGCACCTTCCACTGCCCCACCTGGGCACAACAAGGCATCCTTTCCATCCCAAAAGGAAAACCTGCCACTCAACCAACTTCTTGGATAGCAAAGCTTGTTTGCAACCAAGAGTTTCAGTCAGAAAGTGGCTCGTTTTCCATGCTCAGGTGTCACTCCCAGCATGCAGGTGCTGGGTTTCAGCCCCAGCACACTCCAGGACGCTCACTGGGCTGCTCCACACGTGGCAAAAGGAACTGGAAACACGTTTTTATTGGTTCTAAAATTTCCAGTGCTGTCTGTGCTGGGGCAGTGTGATTTCAGCCAGAGCAGGCAAATGCAGGGAGTGCATGAATGAATTAGTCTTGAGTGCAGGTTTCACAGAGCTCTGCTCAGTGTCCAAGCTGAGTTAACCACCGTGCTGGGGTGCAGGACACAGAAATGCTGAAATAACACAGAGATGGCTGCAAAAAAATACACTGCAGAAGCAAATGCAAGCAAAAAAAAAAATCCTTCACTGCATCAAGCAGAAGAATTTCGGACTCATGATCTGTGCTGAGGAGTTCCAAGATTTTGAAAATCAACTGTAAGAGGGATGAGATGGAGCATTTAAAGCACAATCCATGCCAAGGACATCCAACTGCCAGCAAACACTGGGCAAGGAGCACCAAAAACAAGGGTTGGGCTTGTCTTCTTCTAACTCTGGGGGTACAGGAAGAGTTTCAGGAGGACAATCCTACTGCACAAGGTGCTAATCTGGAGTGGGCTTCCAGCAGCAGAGAGGAGCTGATTGCTGACTCCATCCTTCAGACCCCAGGAATTTTGACCCCGAGTCCACCAGACAAGAAACCTGTTGTTCTGCAGCAGCATGTGGGTGCCCTGGGTCAGAGGGAGGGATGGCTGGGCTCCTGCTGGGAATTTGTCAGCCTGGAGGGATCCTGCTGCTGGACCAGCTGCAGGTTGTGGTCAGAGGGTAAAGGAACACCTGAGAAAGGCTGGATAAGGATCAGCTCAGGAATGCACAAACACTCCCCTCTGGATTTTAAAAGGACCACAGCAAACCACAAACATTTTTATCTCTTTACAACAATCTGATACCGGAGACAAACAGCAGCAGGACTTGAGGATCAGAGTTCCAACCTCCTGAAACTGAGGAGAGCACAAGAATGTGTGTTATGTGGATCTTCTGCCAAAGGTTGACAATGGATATCAAGTTTCCCCCTCCTTCTCTCCCAAAAGTGAAGTGCTCCTAAGTGTGTTGGAGTTTGTAGATCTGCTGCTTTATAAGCTTTTTTTAACCTGTAGCAGGAGAGACAGAGCTGACCATCACCAGGGTTAGAAGATAAAGACCTTCAGGCTTTTCTAACTCAAAGCAGCTCCTCATGCATCAAATTCCAAAGCAACAGAACATAAATGAAAGACTCAAAGCCACATTTTTTCGTTTCGACTGACTACTCAGTGCCAATAATTTAATCCAGAGCAAAAGAACCATGGAAAACCATCAACAATACTTTTTGTTAAGAGTTTAAGAGAACTGTTTCTAACAAAGATGTGATTGCAGTAAAAGGCTGTGTGAATTCCTACCAGTGGAATACAAAAGCTCCTGAAGAGAACAACCCAGTTTTGGCAGCCTGCAAACTTTGGAGAGTTTGGCACTGCAAGGTTGCAAGTTAATCACTAGCACATTAGTACACAGCCTGGGCTGAGCTGCAGGGGAAAATCAAAAGCTGCTGCTCCGTGTCTTTGGAAGGGGGGAGGGGGGGGGAAAGGCCTAAAAACTGCATCCCACAACTCGGATCACTGCACTGCAAATTCTACAACAGCTTTAGGAATAAATGCCAGTCCTTGCACAGAGCACTTCCTGCAACTGCACAGTGACCGGAGGGATCCATCGATTAATGATCCCCATTTCTGGGTCGTATCACTTCTAACCGTGGCTCCCAGCCAAGGCCTTAGCCAGCCTCAAATGTGCCTGCATTCAAAGCCCACACAAAAGATGGAATTTTTTTCAAGTGGCCCTCGATCCGTGGCATGGAGAAGTCACAGGCAATTAAGGTATGGTGCCTTAATGAACTTGCATTCCCAGGGGAGCCGCAGGGGCCGGGGGCACTCTGGTTTCTCCATTGCAAATTAAACACGGTGTTTAAACCAGCCCTGTGCTGACCCAGCACTCCCTGCCCTGCAATTCCCAGGAATGCCAACGCTTCCAAGCCCTGTCACATCTCTCCATGAGATTCAAAGCTGTAAAGCCCTAAGCCAGTCAGGGTTATTCTCATGGATCAGATATTCTGGTCCAGGCCACCACACTCCAGCTCTCCTTAAAAACCTGCATTAAAACTCCGTCACACTGAGTCCTCTCCAGGAAAAAAGGATGAAGATGAGCTTTCCTACAACAAAGGAACCTCCACAACCAGTTTAAACAACTCCAGTCTGCTACAGGCAGCCACAGCAGTGTTTTTTCCCACCTGGCCCCAGGTGGGAATTCATGTTCCCATTCCCTTCCTTCCACTGGAATTCACACACAACTGTCAGGAGCAGGAAGGTGATTTGTCTCTGAGCTGCCTCTTTTTTTTTTCAGGCAGTTTCCTGATCCACTTGGCTGCTCAGCAGTGCAGACAGGAATGCCAGGAGAAGGGAGGGAGGGCAGGCAGCACTGCCCTGCCCACAGCAGCACCATGTCAGGCTGTGTCACCACTGTCGTGACACGGCCCTGCTCAGACACAGCCCTGCCCTGCTGATTTTTGGGGGGATTTTTTGGGTTTAGCCCTTGTTTCAAACAGCAGCTGAGCCTCTGACACAGCCAGCACACCACACTGGGAAGGGAAAGACCAAAATAATGAGTTCTGGCCTCAAAGCCTCTTAAAGGTTGAAGTACAACCCAAAGTTGTACTTTGGGTTATTATTCCTGCTAAACAAACATCACTCCAGCTGCCTGGGATTTCCTGTGTGAAGCTGCCAACTGTTCCCCTCCAAGCACCTCTAAACTGAAGAAGCTGCTTTAGATCCCCCCCAGACTCTGAGGAGATTCCAAGCCCAAGACAACCTGATTCACTCACTCCATCACGATTTCACAGCTGCCTGGGAGAGACACTCACAGGAAGCTCAAACTCCTTCGCATTCAGCAAGTCTGAAACTCGGTCCCTTCAAACTGAACTTGCTTGGGAATGTCTCTGCAGTTCTTCATTCAGCTGAGCCAAGCCAGCCATCTGGGCACGGGCAGTGCAGCACGTGCACCCCTAAAAGCTAAAGCTGCGCTAGAAATGCTAAAAAACAGCTTGGGGGTTGGGGAAAAAAAACACCCCACCCTCCCCACTCCCAATTACTGGTGATGATCAGTGGGAGGAGCCGCTCCGGCAACGGCAAACTGGGTGTTTGGAGCAGCTTTGTTCCATTACAGAATCCCTGGCACACGCACAGCAAACCCACAGCCCCCACTTACAAATCCCTGCGCCGGGGTTTGATGATGAAACAGAAGATTTTGCTGCTCAAGTACTGAGTAATCAGCGGCCCTGGTTTGTTCCTCACTGTCGCTCCGTGGGGGATTACGCAGCAGAATTCTTCCTTTAAAGCTGCAGAGATCCTCCCTCAGCTTCCCGACAAATATTGGGCAATAATCTGATTTCTCTGCAAATCTGCATTAAAATTCCAAAGGCCAAGTCCTACCCCTCTGCTGTATCCATCTTTAGGAGGGTGGACAGGGGGACAAGGAGCCAACAGCTGCAGCCAAGGGCTCTTGTACAGCCATAGAGCAACAGGCACTCAGGATTAACAAGAATTATTAGGAAAATAAATAGCTATTCTGCACAAGAATCAACAGGTCACCCCCTTGAACAAGGGACAGGGAGCTGCTGAACAAGGTCTCTTTCCCTCAAGCTACTTTTTGGGACAGAACCACACTTGAAATAAGAAAAGTGGCTGATTATCTTTTATCTTTTCTCCCACTACAGACCAGGGTGAGACAAATCCTTCCCCACTGAGACACAGAAATGAGAGGTAACAATTCTTCACTAGAGAAGAATTTTAAAAGAGGATTTAAAGAAGAGTTTTAAAGGAGAAAAACACCCCCAATTTCTCACTGCTTTTCACACTCTCTGCAGGCAGCTGGTACCAGGCTCACCTAAGGAATGGAACCCCAAGGAAGTGGCTGATATTCCTGTGGGTTCCCGGGACTATATTTCATCCTCAGTTTTTGAGAGCAGTTATACAATTACCATCCCAAAGCTGGGCACAATAGAAGCATTAGTGAGACTGACTCGAGCTGTATCAACAGGTGCCAGCAAATACTCTGCCAATTCCATGCCATTTTCCTTCCAAAGCCATTACACTGGCTGGCACCTTCCCAAGCCCAGAGATATGGTTTAACCCCATGGAGCCTGAGGGTAAATTAGAGTGACCATGCAACAAAACTGCACCTGGAGTAGTTATGGTGCAGGAGTTTGTGAGTGCCAGAGCTCTGTACTCAGACTGCTGTGTGTGCAGAGTGCCACACTCGAGGCTGTCCAAGAAATCAGCAGGAATTTAAGCCACAGAAACTCACTTCCAGAATGCTCTGGTTTAAGTCTCTGTTAAGCTCTACTATTAATACTTTGAAGTTACAAAAGATCTACTCTGTTTTATGTATTTTTTTTCTGATTTGACTGGTAAGAGATTTTATTCCCGGATACTTTCCCCCCCCCCTGTATTTTAATTTTTTCAATGGCAAAATAAACCACTGCCGGGTGGCTGGGCCTGTGGCAGGGAACAGACTCCAGACACACTCTGCTCTTACTAGGGCTCGTTATCTCCTCATTACTCAGGCCGAGGAATAGCTCCAGGAGCGCTTAGCAACACCCAGCGTGAGAAAGGCTGCAGTGCCAGGGTACAGCCCGGAGCACGTAGGGAGCAGCTCTCCAGTCCCTCCCTGCTGCAATGGGGTGGCCCAGCTCCAGCTCCTCGCTCAGTCCCTTCCCTCTCGCACTGCCGCCACTTCCTGCGCTGAGCTGAGCTCGGCTTTTCCAAACACGCCCCCGGGCACCGAGTCCTCACCTCTGCTGCACTCCAGAAACTCTGGTTGCTTTCACAGGGTGTCAAAAATAAAAGCAATTCAAGCCACTTTAAATGCAAAGAGTTTCAATTGCGAACATTCCACTCAGAACCCCGGGATGGTTTGGGTTGGAAGGGACCTTAAAGCTTATCCAGTCCCACCCAGTGCCATGGGCAGGGACACCTTCCACAGCCCAGGCTGCTCCAAGCCCCATCCAGCCTGGCCACTTGTCATGTACAAATCTATCAGCCATGGGACAGCATCACTGCAAACGGAACTGGAATTATCCCTACAAAATCCACCCCAGAAGTTCACGTTTCTTTCCTGCTTTAAATGTCCCAACACGGCCCTTCTCTCCAACCTTATTCAGCTGCTGCATAAACTTTAAACCCGAGCACAGGAACGTCTTCCTCCTCTCCATCATCAAGGTCATTCCATTAATTCATGACTCTGCTTTTAACAGTGTTTCATGACATCATTTGGGCGTTTTCCTATGGCTCTGCAGAGCCCTTTTTTCTCCGAAGGGCTTCAAAAACAGCTGGACCAAAGAGCTGCTGGGCTTGAAAAAGCTCCAGAAGAAACCCAGGAAGGCTTTGCCCACTGTTAGAGTTTACTTTCCACACCTCCTTCATTTCATGCCTCAACTGCTAAACCCATTCTGGTGTTTCCAAATCCCCTCCAAATATACCTGGGGAGGTCGTGGACTAGAACTGAGTGTTACCAACAGGGCACTGCTGCTTCCATTTCCCCAGGAACTTCCAGCCTGCCACCAGGCCAGACCCCAGTCCTTGTGTCCCCCACACAACCACCCTTTTCCCTGTTGTCCTGCATTTGGAACATGCTGCTAAATGCCAGTGAAGTGTCTCCTGAACCTCCCAAATCCTTCCCCATGGGTATTTCCTCCTGCAGGCCGCTATCAACGCGTTCCTTATCTAATCCCTGCCACAGATTTTGCCAGTAATCCCAAATCCACAGGTACAGATGACATTCTCACACATTAATGCAAGATAAAGATAAATAACAGTATCAAGCCCAGCATCCTTTTCCAACATCCCTCGGGAATGATGGAGCAGGACAAGGATTTCACGGAAACTCGAGGGAACTTCTTTACCCTAATGCAGTGAGGAAAACGAGTGTGAAAATAAGATAAGGAACTCTGAGCTTATCAGGCTGTTATGTAATTATGGAATCAAAGTTGTTGGCTGTTGGCAACAGCTCCCAGAATTCCAGAAAGTGGAGCCGTTCCTACCTTCGTCCCCTTCCGGCGCGTAGGAAGCCGTGATGATGTCGATGTCAGCACAGTTCATCACGATTTGGTTGGTTGCATTTTTCACCTGGAAGAGAAATCCCGTGAGCACCGGGGGAGAAAAACGGCATTCCCACCTCCCGCCCGTGGGAAAAGCCCTCCCTCGGGTGCTGGAGGTGGAACCTGGTGGTTGTGGAGCGGGACACGCGCGCTTGGTCCGTGTTCGGCCACCCAGGCCTGCTTCTCACACTGTGAATTATTTAAGGGAACGAAGTGCCGGGTGAAGACGGGTCTGAAAGCCTGACAACAGAACCCTCGCACGTGCCTGGGAATCCAGGAGCAACAGGAACCACGGAGAGCCCACCAGCCTCCTCTGGAGGTGTCCTGTGGGACACCAGAGCAAACCCCTGGGATGGGAGACGCACAGGAACACCACCCCTGCAGGTGCTGCACGCTGTAAGAACTTCCCAGGTTGGAAACATCTGCCAAGAGATCCTCCTTCCCGTTTTCCTGGGAGCTTCCCTCCTGCCAGCTCTTGGCTCCACACGCTCTGCTTTACTTACCGAGCGCCAGCTCCCGGCGTAGGAATAAACTGTGGGGCTGTGCCAGCTTTCTGTTTGAATGCAAAAGGGCTTGAATGCAGAGGAATTCAAATTAAACATAAATTAATTACAAAGGGGTAAAATATTTGGGAGTTAAGCCGGGAACTATTTAGAAATCTATGGCTGAAGCCACTCAAATGTTCACACTGGATGGAGCTGGGAGTGCTGCTAGTCCTGGGTATGATTCCGAGCAGGAGATGAGCAGTTCTTTAAACAAAGGAGTGAAAACTTCTCTAAGAGCCAACTAGTTTAACACGTGCATGAAGAAACTGCTCCTACCCAGAGCAAAAGGACTTCCAGCCCTCTGGTTTTCCTCACTATGATAACCTTAAAATGCCCAGGGACACCTGGACACGTTGCTCCAGGTATCCATGTCCAAACAGGGCAGGAACCACCGGAACTGCCTCCAGCCTGGGGGTGCCAGCACAGGAAGGACAGGGAGCTGTTGGAGCGAGGCCAGGGAAGGCACCAGCATGATCAGAGGGATGGAGCAGCTCTGCTGGGAGAGCTGGGATTGTTCAGCCTGGAGAAGAGAAGCTCCAGGGTGACCTCACTGTGGCCTTCCAGGACCTGAAGGGAACTTACAGGAAAGATGGAGAGAGGTTATGTACAAGACACTGGAATGACAGGACAAGTGGGAATGGCTCCCCACTGCCAGGGCAGGGTTAGCTGGGATATTGGGATGAAATCCTTCCCTGTGAGGGTGGGCAGGCCCTGGCACAGGGTGCCCAGAGAAGCTGTGGCTGCCCCATCCCTGGGAGTGTCCAAGGCCAGGTTGGACAGGGCTTGGAGGAACCTGGGCTAGTGGGAGGTGTCCCTGTATGAAAACTGGATGGTCCTACATGTCCCTCCCACCCCACCCCACTCCATGACCTCTCTGCAATGGGAGCTGCTCCTCCCGTATGGAAGTGCTCCCTGTGCCTGGCCTGGCTCACCCTGCTGGCATCTCCAGGAAAACGGGCTTATGGCATGGAAAGCCCCAGTAAAAAGCTCAGGTGTCCCAACTGCAGCAGACACTTCTCCCTCTGGCACCAGGGGCTGGGATCTGGGCAAGGAGGAGCAGGAAGCAGATATTCCATGTGGAGCTGCTCTACCCAGGCTGGCTGCGGGAACGGCCCCTTAGTCATCTGGGACATAAAAACCAGATTCCAGTCTAGTCAGTGATAAGAGGCTTAAGAAACTTAAATGTGTAACTTAATAGGTGTTCCCACATCCATCTGTGAGCCAAAGGGCTCCCACCAGCTCCTGCAAGGAGATCCAGCCCCGCAGTGGGTGGTGAACACACCCCAAAGCTGGCCAGGAGTTCCTGTCTAACCTCAGTCACCAACTCTGCTCCTGAAGCAAATCCCTCTGCCTTATTCCCAGTCATGGAATTGTTTAACAGATATTACCAAAGCTTCAAACGTTTTGACAGGTGTAATTATTGGTGCATCTCTCCAGCTCCTGCAGTGGTGTCACACCGAGAGGTGCAGCACAGCCAGCTCTTTATGGAATGAAAACCAAACCAGTTTTGCCCCAATAAACCCGACCTGGTTCTGAAAACAAAGCACAAAACAAGCAGCTGTAACAGCTGAGGTGACACAGGGGTAGATTTGATGCTTCTAGCAAAGATTCACAGCCTGAAATCTCACTTTTTTCCAATTGTGTGCCCACGAAACTAAAACAACTACAACGCTCTCCCAGACCCAAAATCAAAGCCCAGTGGGTTTTATCACAGTCTTAGGGCTTGGGGTTTTTCAAGGTCCTCTAAAAGACAGAAAAATCAGAATGAGAAAAGCTTTTTATAAATGTCTAGAGACCTTTATTCGATCTATAAATCCAAATCTCTCTGGATTCGGAGTTCAAGATGCATTAAGAGCTGTCCAAATTGCAGACAATGTGGGTTTAACAATAGGCTTGATCTTTAAAAAAACAGCCTCTTCCAAGGACACAACTTTCAGTGCAGCACTGTGCCTGCAAAATAAGAAAGTTTAGGTTTAAGCAGAGACAACTCAGAGGCTCCTTAGAAAGAAAATTACCTAGTTTTAGATAATTTTTTTGGGGTTTTTTCAGACTTCTACCAATATCAAGCCAGTTTTACAAGAGTGCACCAACTAGGAAACATATAAAGGGACTAAATAGCCCAGCAGGCCAAAAAACCTTCATCCTCCACCTCCCCAAAAAAAAACCAAGGGTGAAATTCACTGTGCAGGCAGGAATTCTGACAGTGGAGTGCACAGGAGCTTCTGAGACTCCCAGAATTTAGTTCAGAGGGGAGAGCAGGTTTTGCTGTTGCCACCCAGACTCCAGCATGGGCCTCCTCCCTCTGATCCACTAAAATCCTGCAGGACAGACACACCTGTGAGAACAAGAACAGGACCAGAACCCGCCCAACATACTTAACTTATGACCATCTGATATCACAAGAACCTCCAGCCTGACAGTTGCAGACACCAGGGATACCCTGGAAATGCAGTTTTTTTCTGGAAGTGACACCTCACAACTGCTTTTCCATTTCTGCTAGTGCCGTGTCCAAGGCAGATATCCTGCTCCTGGGGTGATTCTCATGAGTGAAATCCTATTCAAGGGCAAAAAAAAAGCATCTTTCTGCATAAGGCATAAGCAATTAGAGAGGGGGGGAATGTGGGACTGTCACCCTGCTTCACCTTGCTCTAGGATATAACAAATTTACTCTTCAGCAAGAAGAGGATGATCAAGGGAAGGGCGAGATCCAAATGCCCCCACAAGGAGCAGTTCTGACACTTTAAATCAGATGAGCCAACAGGAATACCTGAAATAAAGGAACACACACCTCTTGCTTTTGGATGAAACTCTGGTAAATTAATCAGAATTCAAATCCTTATTGAGATCAGCCAGACACCAACACCACAGGGAAGGAAAATCCCACCCAACAGGAGACAACACTTTAAGGTGCCCCTAAAACTTTCCCAAGGTAACATCACTTGATGGCAGAAGAGCTAAAAAATGTTAATTATCTGGCTCTGCCAAACAGGACTCAGGGATTTTCATCAGAGTAGAAAAGGATTTGATGGAAAAACCTTCTTAGGACAGTGGGAACAAGGATTTGAGTGGCTTCAGTGGAATGCCAGCCTACCTGAAATACAGGATGAGGTGCATCCAGAGAGACCTCCCCTAGTCAAAACTAATTCTCCAGAGCCATAAATATGACCAGATAATTCAAATCCTGTCACAACAGCTCCACAGCCCTTCTCTAAAAGCAGCATTGTAACAGGCATGTGTGTTTTTAGCAATTTACCTTCTAAAAATAGACAACTCAAATTACCTCCGTTGTGTTCTAGGGTGGATCTGCTTAAGAATTCGAACCCTCAATGAGAAGAGACATTTATTAATCTGCATCTCCAGCAAATTTCTGGGAGCCAAGTAGTAAAATTAGCAACGCCACGACTAATTGGGAAAATTCCCTTCGTTCCAAGGAGCATCCAGAGCTCCTGGGTGGCTCACACTGTGGGGGTTCAGAGGTGTCAAATTCACACAGCCAAGTAAATCCCTTTGTGCAGGAGCTCTGCAGCCTCCCAGCCTTGGGAATTACAGCCCTTTTTTTGGGGGGGAGAAAGGCAAACCACCCCTGGTTTTGAGCTGGTGGCATAAGGAGAGCCCTGAGGTGTTGACTTGGAAGCACCAGACTTGAGAGCTCAGCTTCAACCTTTAAGTCTCAAACTCAGGTTTAATTTCGCTTGCTGGAAATGCAAATTCAGATTTAATTTCACTTGCTGGAAGTGCAGACTCAGGTTTAATTTCACGTGCTGGAAATGCAAGTTCCAACAGCGGATAACACAACCATGTATTATTTATCCTGGACAACTTCCCTTCTCCCCAGGAGATGCTGAGCATAAATACTACACCCATCAAGCTTCATTTTTCAAGGATTACACACAAAGAGTGTCACAATTAATCTTTAACTGGCATCCAAGCAGGATCAGACTATACATTCCTTAGGCTGGCACATACTGCATAATTAACCTATAAAAAGCAACAGATACAGGTTAAACATTGCTAAATACACCAGAGGATCCTTAAGATACAATAAAGGGACTGCAAAAGAGATTTAAAAGAGCCTTGCCCCTCGAGTTGTAAATTCTTTAAAGATAAGTTGCTTTGCAACCAAGAAGCACCTGAGTGTGGTTTCCAAAGAGAGAAATGAATCACCCCCGTGACACTCTCTGGGAAAGGGAGTTTATGGACAGGGAAACACCAGGAGGTTGGGAGACAAGTGTGGAGCCTTCCTAGGGCTCTGCCCCCTGTGCCACACAGGGGGGCTGTTTGCAGCAGTAAGAACCTGAATTTAAGAGTTTAAAACCTGGGGAGGCAGCTGTTTGCTTCTGTTGCTGGTAACTCGTGTCTGTGGTGCTGAAGAACACGAGGGCCACACATCCCCTCTTTGTTGCAGCCCTCCCAGGAGCCAAAAGCAGAGTGGAAAAAAGAGCTGACCTACAGTGAGCAATCCGAGTGCCCCGCACTGATAACCAGGCCCTGAGAACCGGGGCTGGCACCATTCAATCTCGGGCTAGCAGATGAATAAAGCAAATGAACTATTTCCACCCAAAAAAATCTTTAATTGTGCTCATTCAGAACCATCCCCACGCCCTCAACAAATCAAGTTTAAACGCTCCAAGATGACAGAACTGGCAGAACAATCACAGGAGGGTGAGCAGGCGACTCTTTCAGCTCCAGACCCGCTACTGGCTCTCCCACATCCATGCTTTGTCCCAGCTGGGATGAGGGATCCTTGTGAAATAGTTCATTTAAGGTTTTTTGGGGTTTTCGACTGTGATAAATGGGAATTATGTACTGTCAGTTTATGTAATTGTTACACAACTCTACAGGCTTCAAAAACATTCGTACGAGCACTAATTATATTATTTAAAAGTCTTGAACAACCGGACAAGAGTCAACACGGGGGTCAGCAGATACTTCACAAGCACAGCTCCAAAAGGCTACAGAATTCAAGAGGCAGACTTCAGTCTCGGTCCTTCATCCAGAAACGGCCAACACAGAGGGGGCAATTCCCTCACCTGAACACCAGAAGTGCCACAACCAGCGACGAAACAGGCATCGCTCCTTCCTAAAGGCTTTGAAATCCGCCCGGTCACTCCTACTGCTGAATCACCAGCCTTATCTTTTGGGTCATAAAAGGTTTTACCCTCCCAAGAGTATCTGGAGCTGTCAATGCAAGTGTTAACGTTTACTATTGTGGCATTAAAGACAAACTGCTTTAAGTTATTTATAGGTGCTAAAGCCAACACAAGTGTCCTGCCCCAAAGCCAAGGCTGGAACGTTTTGTTTAGGGCTCAGAGTTGAAAGACCAAAATTCTGCAGAGAAGGTTGTAAATCCTGTTAATGGTGTGAGTAAGAATGATCAAGTGTTTACTTGTAATACCTTGACTAAACATCAGAGCCTGCACCAATTCCACTCTGCTCTTAAAGATGCAAAATAACAGAGCAAACAACCCACTTTTGATGCACGGAATGAAAAGGTTTCATGGTTTTTTGGGATTAATCCGATGTCAAAGCCTCAGAACTCACCCCGTGGGTCAGAAAGCATCACTGGTTTAAGTCCTTGATGTGGATTATTGCTTGTCCAGCCATTATCAAACTGGAATGGAGCTGAGGGGCTGGTAATTATTGATTTGCTATAAAAAACAACAGCTGGATCCTCAAGAGGAAGCAGCACATGCATTTCCCTACCCAAAATCTGGACAATTCAAAGTTTGTGGCTTAGCACAGAATCCCTTTTGCTGCAATAACTGTACAATGATGCCAAAACTCTCAGGTTTGCTGAAAACAGAACATCTCTGGGGAGCTCCTCTGCCCCTTAGCACAAGGGGCAGGTAGAAAGGGCCAACAGGTCCTCAATCGAAGCAATTTGACCCCAAAAAGCACAAAAATGTCTTTTCATTGTCTAGACTCAACCCCAGCTCAATAAAAACATGCTCATAGTTACTATTTTTCGTTCCCTGAGCCACTCCCAGTACAAAAAGCATCCTGTCCATGCAGCGCTGTGGGTGAGCTGGTTGTTCTTCTCCCCATTAAGGTGCAGAACAGTTGCCCTCTAATTTTCTGGAATGTGCCTTCCCCTGTGCTTTGAGCACTGGCAGCCACAGCAAAGCTCTCCAGGGAGATTCCCAGCCTCAGACAGGCAGGTGAACGCTCTCCCCCCCTTCCTGCCCTCACTTCCACAGGGCTGGGATGTGGCCTCCTGATTCCCTGGGTTAGGGTGTTAAAAGTTATCCAGAATAAAGATACATAGTTGGAGCCGTGTTAAAAGCCTCACCCTCCGGGTTTTTAAATCCTGTGGGAACTGGTACCGGAGCAGCTCACCAGGATGTGAACAAGGGGGGTTTGTTGGGTTTTTTTCCCACAACCTGGAGCCTGTCAGATCCCTGTTCTTCCTTTCAGCCATGCCCTCAGTGGTGGGGAGGTGCAGGATTCCACACTGCCAGGGGTACCCACCGCTCCAGGAATTCCCTGAGCAATCCCCTGCGTGGCAAACAGTGTTAAAAACACCTCCAGAGCACTAAAATCTGCAGACCAGCCAGCAGTGGCAGAGGAAGAGGCCGAGTGCTGGTTATCCCTGGATCCAAGCGGAGATCCCAAGGCTGCTGTTCAACACTCCTCTCCTCAGCAGCAACACTGGCTTAAAAAGCCACTGCTCCCCTCCCCCCGAGTGTTATTTTTAACCTGGGTGACTTCAGTGATCCCATTTGCAGCCCCACAGCTGTAACAGGCCCGAGGAGCAGCAACTTGGGCGCGAAGGCAGGAATAGGTGGCCGGGATTAGGGCGGAAGAGATCGGGAATTTCTCGAGTTGGCATTTTCAAACCGAGCCCCCAGAAAGGCTGGAACCAAACCCTGGGCTAGACACCAGATCTGAGAGGAGATTTACGTTTTCAATATTTCTGTCACATGACACAAACTTACTCATCTCTGCTCGGGTTCCTCCAGGTCCCAAAAGTCACAAGATTTCCCCCATCATTCCCTGCCTTTCACCCTTCCCAGCTCCCACGGACACTCCCCAGGGAGTCATCCACTCTCCTCTACCTGTGCTTCACATTCAGCAGGTTTATTGCCTGCTTGTACTTATTACCTCATTTTCAAACAAGGTTTAACCACCCCCTCAGACCAAGATTTAAATCTGTTCACATCTCAGATTTAAAACCTCCCTCAAATATTTTTAAACTCTCCGTGCAACCACCCCATGTTAAGGGGGGAAAAAAAAACCCCACCTGGTTACCCCTCGCAATTCCATACCTATTTCAAACCACGAGGAAAGACATGAAAGCAAATTTGGGTGGCAGAGCAGCCCGAGGATGACTGGGAGACTTCAAGGATTTCATCAAACTGGTTGTGGCTTTGAAGCACGAGCAGGCAGGGAGGATTTCTGCCTTTCAGCAAGGGCTGAAAACTCCGTGTTTTCGG
>VXBX01009147.1:0-13258 GCA_013400415.1 Scytalopus superciliaris
AAACAAAATTTGGGTTTTGTCCAGCATCTCTTTGATTTTTGAAGCTTTATTTTAAGTGTTTTGTTTTATAAAAGGTATTTGAATAGAATTGATGACTTCCCAGTTTATACCTGGCAGGAGTTAATGGATAAACTAATCTGCTTCCTTTTTCCCAATTCAAGTGAACAGTAACAAAAATTTTGCCATTTAACTCAGAAATAAAGGACTAGGAGGGGTTTTTTGTTGTTTTGGGTTTTTTTCCACTTCTGGTTAACAGAAGGGGAGTTAGAAATACTATCTTTCAGCAGATGGATGCTTTACACTGGGAAGACTGAATCTGTGAGGTTTTATGAACAGAAATTTCTGGTCAGATGTTTCTTGAGGACAGATAGTACAAGCTTTCTTCACTCGTTACTTATATCTGTCGATCGACATGACCGTTCTCATGGGAACCATTGAGCTGTATCTCTGGATACCAGAATATCTTCAAATGCATTTGAAAATAAACTGTTATCTGCTGCCATTCTGCTAATAGGTTGCAACTCTAATATTTTCAGCATAGATTCTCATGTTAACAATGGTTCTCTGCTCATACTTCACAGTGGTTTTATGCCAGTATATGCCATTACTATGGATTTAGTGTATAGTAGTATAAACACAATTACACTTTTTAAAGTTGGATTCATCTTTAGAGATATTAATTATCTCTAATTTTATTTCCAAACTTACAAAAAGAAAGAGTAAAAACATTGAAAAGATTATTAGAAACCTACTATGTAAGCTATGCTATGAATATATTATAGACCAGAATGAACGCGTATGTTCAAATACAAATCAAGTATCTTTGAAAACACAAATAGTCTAATAATGCACAGTAATTCTGTGGTCGTTCTGTGCATTATAGTCATATATGTGCTTAGCTTTACATGTATGCAGTAGTTAGAAAGTTATGCAAATAGAAACTGGTAAAATTTAAAAAAATATTGACTGGACAGATATCTATTTGCTTGTGTAAAGTCTGGTTTCTGAGACATCTGACTCCTTTAGTAAGAGTTCTCTCTGTGTATCAGCTGGCTTCTTGAAGTGTTCTTTTACAGGGTGAATGAAATGGTGATGCTTCAGTCATTGCTACCTCTAGCCCTTAAATTACCAGCTTCACAGCTAAACCAGCTTGCTCTCAAAGTGATATAATATTTCCTTTATCAGGTGAAAATCAGTTATTGTTAAAGCTCACTGAAATCTGCTTCCACTTGAAGTCCAGGAGAATTTTACCATTGACATTTCAACAGAAATAGTTATTGTTGCACTTATTCAAGATACGCATATTAATAGTGGAAAGTAGGATTTTGCCCAGTTGGGGAATAATGCATGCCCTTGCCGGAGCTAGTGCCCTGTGCAGTAGCTCTTTCAGATGCAGTGTGGTATTAACCTTTGGGATAACTTCAAAACTGTTGTGGATGTAATCTAATTAACAGGTACTGCAATTATTGATGTTGGTTTGCATTTATGTAGTTACTGATCATTTCTATGGCAAATAAAGTCAACTCTTAAAACAATTCTCAAAGAAATTCTTATTCTTCCAGTATTTGCAATCTATTTACACAGCTTTTTTGTGTTTTTTTTTTCTCTTTTCCGTGTGCAGGTAGTGGCCCAATTTTGGATCCAGACGTTTATGGTATATATTTGATTTCCTATTTCTTTTCTTTTAATGATTGAAATAAGGAACTGAAAACATTAAAATATTAAATGTCAGGTTCAGTTAAATTGAAATGTCACATAGTATAACACAGTTCTAAAAGGTACTTTGTGTTTTTGGTTCTCCTGCCTTATATTTAATATACATGATGGCTATATGATGCTTTACTTACTCTGCTGCTTTTGATTCACATTAGAAGCATAAATCCATGCTATGAATTGATACAGTTGGTCCTGTAGGATGAAACCTGTCTGTAGTTCCCAGACATTAGAATTTGTGAACCTTTTGAAGGCATTTCTTGGACAAAACAGAATTTGTGATTTCTCCTTCTGTAACTTTATTTATTTTTTCAGGGATGATTCCATGCTTGTGTTGTCTCCAGAGATGTACCCCTAAATCCCACTTAAAAGTGAAGTTTGCACAAACAAGTTTTCCTATATGCAATTTATTTTGCTCTGTCCACTCACTTGTACCGTCTCTTAATCTCTCTTGAATAACCAGACCATCCATTCAGTGGTAGCTGAGTGTGCGCCAGGAGATTTGGTGGCACAGTGTACACATTAGTTTTTTAGTTAGGAGAATTGCACCTAAGTGAAAGCCAGTGTGCACTAGAATAGAAGCTGCAGAATGAAAAACAGCTGTCTAGTTTTACAAAATCCTTCTGTTATACTTCTGGTGAGGAAGAAAGTTCAACTTAACCAACACACCCAAACAACTTGAAGCTAGATCCTGCTTGGAGTACTTTTTACTTGAATGAAATGGCCCATGACTCAAGTTACCTAAAGCTGACCTAAATGTTATTGCTTTGATTCCATTCCACGTCATTAAACTTGAGCAAATGTGCAGTTGAAGCATCAATTTGACTTCAAATGCTTAGAAATTCCAAAGGATAGCTTCCCCTCCCTCTCTTTCTAAATTATTATTATTTTCTTTTTTAATCTTCCAAGATAGTAAAGTGGTTGTGGTTTGCACGATTTCTTCATGTGTTACAGTCTATAGGCTGTATGCATGAAGATTTTGATTCAGAGTTGTTTATCAAGGTCGTAATGCTTATGAATGGCTTTAGTAGGGTAGTAGGGTTTCTGCTAAGATACTGTGCTTCGAGTTTTGCTGGTGGGTCACAGCCTGCAAGATCCAGTCCTGATGAAGGCAGCCTTCTTTTTCATTCCTGGCTGTTCTTTCTGCTGTTTGAAACTGCTATTCTTTTAATGTGAGGTGATTTCTGAATGTTTTCCATTAAGTGTTTTGAACATACAACAGAAAATAGAAGAACTGATGAGGCTGCATAAGGTTGCATGACACTGTTTACCTACGGGAGTCCTGTCTGCATGGGACACTGCCTGCAGTGCATGAAGTTGCTAATGCCTCTAGCCCACCTCTCTGGCACCTCTTCGAAAAGGTGAAGAGGGAAGGCTGTTCTGACACCATCTGGGAAGTAACTAAGGAAATAAAGCGATTCACTTGGGTCTCAGTGGGAAATTTAAGTGAAAAGCCCATTCGTTTGGCTCTGAGTTGACATTTCTATGCCATGATGCTTCATCTAATGTGGTTATGAGCATGAGACAACCTGCCCCATATCAGCCAAACTTTCAGAATGATTGTGCGGAGTGACCCCCCTTAGTGCTGATGTGACCATGCTGTTGGGTCTGTCACAGCTGCCATGCACCCTGTTTGTGAAATTGCTGCAAAATATGTCCCAGCCTCAGCTGTGATTCACCCCAGTTGTAATCACTAGTGACTGTCTGAGGTACATAGCACCAAAGAACCTGGCCCAGAAGCAATATGAGTCCTACCTAACATGAGTCAAGAGGCGTGACCCTGTCTCTAAGAGTGCTCAGTGTCTGCGTCAGAATTTCATAGTGAAATGAACAGGAATTTGTTTAACTCAGAATCTTCTGGTTTGGGCTAGATAGTTGTTGCCTATGTTTTCCTTGTATGACCCACCTATTTCAAGAGGCTTTGAAGATCTGGCACTATGCACCTCAAGTGCATATGAGAACGTCAGCACAACACCAGTAGGTAGCCTACAACACTAAGGCAGTATACCTTAGCTCTTCCCCATTTTAATAGAAAAGCGCTTTCAGGGAATTCATAGACCAGATCTGAAACACTCTGTGGTTCCATTAGTCCTTCAGGGTGTGAATTCCAGTACAGACACGAGCTGTACAAACAGAACTGCAAATAGCATCATCTTTTGCCCACTGCCTACTTACAGGTGAAATTAAAAGCAAAAAATTTCCTTCTTCAAAGTTTGTTTTACAGAGTCAGAGCAATGAAGGTTTTAAATATTTGTTTTATGTATTGGTCTTTACCAACAGTAAATGTTGGGTTGTCCAGAACTATCTTGGTGAGAATTTTCCCACTAATTTTAAAGGAAGCCCAACCTTTTAGGCTGAATTATTTTTTATGAGATGGGCTTTGCCTGCAAACAAATGAAGCAGAAGTCTCCTCTCCTGTGGTAAAGCAGGTACTCGTGTTGACAGGTAGTCTGCACAGCACCTTGTCAAGTGTTCAGGCTGCTTGTGCAGGTGAGCTATTCAGGCATGGTTTATGCTACCAGAATGAGCAAAGAGTGCTGTTTGTTCTCCTGTTGCTCTAGAGGGGAAAGCTACACCCATAGAAATACAGTGCAGAGTTGGAGAATTCAAATGGTGAAAGACTAGCAAATTAATTTTTTTTTTCTCATGAAAGCTCTGTATATTTAATATGGATTTTGGCTTGAAAGAGTTCTATCCTTGGCATGCATAGGTTAGACCCAAAATAGAGTATGTGAATTGTTTAGACGTCCTGACTGTGCTGACTATAGCCCTGGTGCCATAGGTAGCTCATAGCTGCCTCTACCAAAAAAAATCTGTAGCTGCAAGTGCTTTGCAGAAAGCAAATGCATGCAAATACATGCATGAAGATCAAAACCCCAGCTTTTTAATAGCACTACCAGCTGAGCTCTCCAAACCAGCCTTGGGAACTAAAGGAGAATACCTCTACTAAGGCGCAAGCCTTCCCCATTCTTGTTCAGCAGCAGCTCTGTGATCAGAAGGGATCCTGCTTCCGTAGTTAGAAAGAGCTATGCCTCTGTGCTCTGCTTTTTTTCAAATTCACAGTTAAAATTTAATCTGTAGGCTTATGACAGTGACTTTAATCAAAACATGTAAAGAAATGCCCAGTGAATTGCAAACTTAATTTACAATACTGGAGGTGCATTTTGTAATAAGTGCAGTTATTGCCCTTTGTTTCTTTCATCTGCACAAACTACAGTCATGAAATCAACAAGTTGTGTGTGTTACCAGATGTAAAAACAAAACACATGCATTTTTAAATTTTATTTTCATGTGTGTTTCTCTTAACATATATTTACTATTTAATTTTTTAATCTCATTTGAATAATTTCATCAAGAAATCATGGACTGAAAATATCTGTGTTTCATTTTAAAATCATTATGAATAACTAAGCCATGTTCATTCTTTGTATGGAATAGCTCTGGATTTACCCCTGTAGCCCTGTCAGTGGAATTATTTTGATAAATTAATAAATTTCTTCATACCATCTCAGGCACATAATTTTTAAAGGATTGCCTGTATGACATGGGTGCTAAACTGTAAGCTCTGTGCACGCAACAGGATTTTTTTAATTGTTTATAAAACAAATAAATCCAGCTATTTCACAGTTAATACTGATAAAATAAGCTAGAAACCCATCTGCCAAGTACTTCTCAACTAAACAAAAGTGCCCAAGCTAATTTCTAAGACTGTCCCGTATTTGACTGAATGCAAGACTGGTGAAGTTCAGTGTAGAGGGCAGTCTTTCAATTTTCAATGGGAAGTCAGAAACACATAAAAATAGCTCTATGGATGGAGTTCTCATTTAACTCTAGTGTTTCCAGTAGGGCTACACATTATGATGTAGATTACTTGTCTTTTCGCGTCTGTCAATCATAGCACATTTGTATGGTTATATGCCACAATGATACCCCCAAAAAGGTTTCCAGCTTCATTAGCAATTATGGGTTGTTTCCAAAGAGCTCAAAGTCCCAAGGTTGATAGTGAACTTACCATCTTACAGAGCAGAAATAGCAAAGAAAACCATTTTCCCTTCCAAAGTTACAAAATCATAAAAGTGACTTTTTTTTCCTTTCTTAAGAGTATGAAACCACGCCTAATGATCTTGGAGATGCCACAAATAACAGTAATCAAATCACTTCTACGGATGTTTCCAACAAAGAGAATGAAGATAGCATCACTGTAAGTATATGTGTTGTTTCCTGATCTGTGATTTTCATGGACTTCTTGGCTATAGAACTCATAAAGCTGCAGACACTGTAGTAGGACGCTGAGCTACTAGAACACTAGCTATTACTGTGTTGTGATCAAAACTCAGGACAAAAAAAAGGAAAAGCTAGAAACTCAGTGGTCCCCACTCTTGTCCCTTGCCCCAGCTTTTTGAAAGAGTGAATCAGTTTTCAGTTCAAGTAAAACTGTGATTTTGTTTCTTGCTTTTCTGAACAACTTAACAGTAATTTTTTTAGCCTAAGACTTTGCATTTTACTTTTAGTCAAGAAGAGCAGCTTTTCATTTACAAAATAAAGACATGCAAGGTAATTTGAAGACTTTTGCTTGAATATCAGTCCTGGAGTCAGCTTCTCCTTCAAGAGAGAATATACTGCAATGAACTTTCAAAATCTGATTGGATGTTTTTAAAATATGATTTCTTGTAGGTTTTTGATTGAATCATATGTAGTAGATTTTAGTAAAAGTGGCTGAACTGGGGGGCCTCCTCCCTTGCTGCCTTGCCTCATGCTTTTCTGAACTGAAATGCTGGAAAATTGATAGTGAGTTTCCAGCCTGGTTGACATTGCAGCTCCCTCCCTCCACCAGTGACTCTGTAAAGCAGCAAACAGTGGAGCATGTGCATTCATGAACCTGAGAGCATACTGTGAGTTGGGACACTGTGCTCAAAATTGGGAGGATCCAAGACAGTCTTGTCTCATCTCATAAAGGAGTCATTGAACTGCTGAGGTGAGAAGGGAGGGACCTGTGAAAATCCTCTGGTCCAAGCCTCCTTGACTGAAATGAGACCGTCATGGTTCCTCATAGTCGTGTCCTCTCTGGTTTTGATATCTCCAGTGATGGAGGCTTCACAGCCACTCCAGGTAATTTGTACCAGTATTCAACCATCTTCACCGTAATTTTTTTCCTGTGATTTTTTTACATGTTTTCTTGTAACATGCCACTCTGCTGGAGGGGAAAGCAGTGACGTACACTCCCTCCCACCTTGAATGTGTAGGACTTCTCAAGCTCTGCTCCCTGGACAACAGAAGAAACCTCAGCAACTGTCTGTTTTCTGTACTTTTTGATATAAGTGTAAATGTATGTTGGATATCTCTGTAGGTAGTTCACAAGAGCAATGCAAGTAGGTCTGTTTGTGTCCTCTTCTTTTTTAGGTTTATGTTGTGGTGGGAATTGCAGCACTGGTGTGCACTGGCTTAGTAATAACACTCATTATTCTGAAGTTTGGAAGACACTCAAAATTTGGAATGAAAGGTAAGCAGGGTTGTTTTTATACCTTCCCAGGACTGTTGAGGGTTGTATGAGCTGATGCGATAGATTGCTGCTCTGGGAGCAGTCAAAATAGCTACATTAAAAGCCATCACATTTAATACTTTTTTTTATTGATCAGGTGAGTAAGGGCAGAGGTAGATGTTGACAGAGTGCAGAATTTTGGATCAAGCACTTCTCTTTTTTCCTTGTGACAAAGCCTGTTTCTCTACCTTCTGCTTCAAACCCTATGGGACACTTCCTGGAGTAAAATGTTTCTCAAGTCAGTGTAGGTAAGAAGAAGATAGGAAATGAATTTTTTTCTGTTACAAGTTTGATTGTAACACTGATGAGAATCTGCGCTGTATGTAAGAGGTACCTCAGACAATGCTAAAGTGTCACATTTAGGTGGTTCAAGGGGAAACAATGACAAGAGTGGAAGGTGCATTTGGAGTGGATCCTGTCAGATTCTGACAGATGCATTTTCTTGTGCTTCTTGGGAAGTAGCATCTGGAGAGATTGGCAAGTACTTATGTCCCTGTGGAACGGGGAAATCTCAGCCCTTCATTTATTTATTTTTACAACCAGATGGAGGTATCTGTAACCAGATGTAACTGCAACAACTTTATTACCTTATTATTTTACTGATATAGTCAGTCGGTGACTGGTGATGTGGCTGAAATAGTATTTAAAAAAGAAGAGAAATAAAAAAAGCACTTTCTGGCTTGTTGGAAGAGACTTTGCTGTGTGCTAAAAGAGATGAACTTGTGTTCTTAAGATACGTAGATGAGGGTCTGTGTAGAATGTGATAACCAGTCTTCTGGTAGACGCCTGTTAACCTCATGTACTTCCTCTCAACTGTGCTTATGACATAGAACCATGTTGATGTATATTCTGGTAATTCTTACATGCTCTTGACAAGTACTCTTTTCAGAGATATCTACTGTATATTTTGTGTTCTGTATCCTGTTTAGAGTAGATTTCCTGGAACATATGAAATTTGCAAAAATGTGGTCAGTGCAGATCAGCTAGCTGGGATGTTTTTCACCTTGTCTTTCACCTCCTTCTGATACAACATAGTCTCTGTTCTTTGGGGAAGCATTAGAAGAGGACAGTCATTTTGAAATGTCCTGAATAACAACACGGAGTCAGCAGGACAGAGCTGCAGTTTTGGCAGAATGCTAGAAAAAACATTCTTGTGACTGAACAACAGTTCAGTGTAAATTTTAATTGTGTTTGAGGCTTTATGAATTGCATTTAGAGAGCTGAAGCAGGTGGAAGCTAATTGAGAAAAACAACGAGAATTGTCTGATACTAGCTTTTTAAAGCTGAGTACTTGTTAGGTTTTTCCAAATGTGCATTAAATATTTCAGCATTATTGGAGGAACTAGGAAGTAAACTCTACCCTGAGGGAGAATGCACAAAGTTTTTTTTGTGTGCTAGTGTTAAGTTACCTTCCAGGAAACCATTCCTTTTTTAGTATCTTCAGATACAACTCTTCTCACAAAAACAATATTTTTGCCTAATCGGTAAATTTGACCTGAGTAGTTCTTTGTTGCAGAATTGTCCATGTAGGTCATATTTTAGTAAGGGTATAATTCTGTGAATTATGAAATGAAAGGATGAAATAAGAAAAGGCAGTAACCTCATATATGTTGTTTTATTTTATTTTTGAATTTGACCAGTGATGGTTAGGAAAATCAGTAAAATGAGTTCATAGTTCAGGTACAATCCTTCAAAAAATAATCTCAGGCATGGTATGTGTGGTAATGGTGAAATATCACTGTGACCTACAAATAACTCCTGAATGTTATATTACGAAGAAGTGACTTTCACTTGTCTCTTAAGTGGACCTCAGACTTCTCCAAAGCCTGCATCCACACCTCAGCTTCACAGTCTGGATCTATTCAAGTCCAGAGTCCCAGAAACACTCTCTCCCTTTATCATTATCAGTATTACTGCATTAATATTAAAGCAATATTAAAGAGCTGAGATTAGATATGTGTAAATATGCAATACCCAGACTAATAAGAAAATATTACCTGCTCTGAAAAGCCTGCAGCATATGTATATATTGAGAACCCATATAAAGAAACCTGGTGTATTTGAACATGAGGAAAATAAGGCAAAAGTGACAGGACAGCGGTTTTTTTCAGTTGTTATCGATCAGCACAATACACTTAAAATGTCTATCTTGGAATTTTTGAATTAAAGGATCAAGCCAGCTACCTGAGAACTCCTTGAATCACTTGCAATTGAATTTGTGACAGCAGGATTAATCCAAACTGTGCATACAGACATATGCTGTAGTGGTAGTTTAATAAACAGTCTTAATATGGAAGTGGGAAGGAGTGAAATATCTAAACTGCCATGGAAAATATTTATAAAACAAGATTTAAAAATCCTTTTCAAAATTAATGATCATTTTGCATTCATAAGCAGTAACTTTCTGAGTTACATCAAACAGAAATGCACAACAGGATGTGCTTAATTTTTCTGTTATCTTCTAAGAACATAACATGGTCACCTCAGACACCCTGTCATTAAATGTCTCCCTCCCCTTTTTCAGCAAGAAGTTTTGAAAACCCCCCGAAATAGTCACTCAGTAACTGGAGCAATCAAACCAGCACCAAGAGTATTTTACATGGAATTGTTTATATGGAAAAAATATTCCACTGAAAATTGGAAAAAGAAATGTATATATAGACCATCAGCACTGTCTGCCCCATAGGAAATATCCTTATGTGTAAAGGATGAAATTTTCATCTCACTGGGATTCACAGCAGGCATCTGCAGCTTCTCTAGACATTGTTTTATGCCTCATACTTCTAAATTCCAGCTTATCCCATCTTTTATGTGGGCATCATCTGCCCACCCCTGAGACTGTGTCCTTGATGAGTTCCTCTGCACTTAAAGAGTTCAAGCATGGTTGGAGGGTGGAACTGACAGTGATAGAGTCCCCAGAAAGAGACATGAAGCTGGCAATTGTGTCTGAGCTATGCTGCTTTAGAGCTGCCCATACCTGAAAACACTGCACATGCTGAGGAGGTGCTGAGACTGCCACAGAGTTCACATGACCCTGTTGTCTTTTTTCCATTTCTGTACTGAGCAGAAAGGTGTCCAGTTTATGTGTTAGGGAGTACCAGCTCCTCTGGAAGCTTCCAGCTGTTTGGCAGTACTGACCAGTCTTTTATCAAGATCTTTCAAAGAGTTGTATAAAAATAAATTTCCCTATTTTTTTTTACTTTTCTCTATTCATTTAGTATATCTAAGGTAACAGAAAAAGTTGGGATATGTTAATTTCACTCTGTTGCCTTTTCAAACTTTAGTAATAGGGTGTTTCTATGGGTTAGGACAAGAAAAGCACTCACCATCAGTAACAAAATGTAAACATTTTGTTTGTAATGGTCAGTATTCTGGTTCAAGTTGGATTGTATTGCATGCATCAATTATTTTAATGCTTGCTTTGCTTATTTTTCCTCTGCTTTTTAGAGCTAGAGGAAATAGCTGTTTGCGATGATTGACTTTGGGAACAGTATTAGTATAGAACAGATCTATGATCAGTGATGGAAGAGACTTAAAATAGGGTTAGTACAACACTCTCATGTTGTGCTAGACTTCTGGACTTCTAGTGCAAAATTCATCAGAGTAACTGGTGAAACATAACCTATTTTGTTACTTGTGTACATTTTAACCACCTTTTACAGGGTCTGTTTGACAATACCTCTGTATGAAAAGCTGGTTTTTGTTGCTTGAATCTAGAGGTGAGGGTTTTAGACCCTTGAAAAGTGCTGCACCATAAATGGTGAAAGCTTCAGTTAATTTCTGAAGTGCATTTGTTAAGACTTGTGGGATGCTCTTACAAAAGGCCTTGGCTTGCTTGCTGGCTTGGTTGCTGGGGGTTGTGAAAGTGCTCATGGTGGGAATTCACTGAGAGCTGCCAAGACAGTTCTTACAGTTTTGTGCATTTTTCTGACTCCATCTAACCAGCTGAGGAAACTGAAAAATAACAGGGTAGCTGAAGTAGAGAGAGCAAGGGAGCATTTCTGAACTCCCTGAGAGGATTTATGGAAGAGTAATTCTAGTCCTGTTTTATTCTATTTTCCATATTGAAAAGTCAATCTAAGTAATCAAGTGGTTGCAGCATAACCATCCCAATATACAGTTTAGAAATGTTAGTAAAGCCGGTAAGCATCAATGGAAGTATGGAGGAAACTGATGGAAGATAAATTAGTGGATAAACTTCAAAATAGCATAATTTGGTTAAAAGGATGAAAACATTTTTGTTTACTTGAACTATAGTAAATTTTAGGGCAGTGTGTCCCTATTCCATTAACAAGACAATATCTTTAGTGCTCCTTACTTTCTAGGGAAGCTGGAAGTGGGTAGTTATGGACAAGAGTATTACCACAGCAGCTTTACTGTAGAGATAAATGGGATTTGTGTAGATTTTACCAAAATCAGAAAGGAAAGAGAAGCCACTCTTACCCAAAGCAGCACCTTCTGTCTTTTAAGAAGTTAATAAATAGCATATGACAAAAGTAGAGGAACACACGCTTAATCCATGTGCAGTGAGAGGAGGGGGTTTTTTTCTATGTATGAAGTTTCTGTCAGTGCTTTGAGCTGTGTGCTGTAGTGCAAACATAAGAAAACAGCGTCTGAAACTCCTATGGTACTTACTTAGTGTCAGCTATCTTCTCCTGTCTGTGGGCTTGAGTATCATACATTAAAAGGTGCTTCTCTTTCCTCAGTCAGTCTCTGAACTACCTGCCATGTCTAAATGTAGGTCCTGACTATGACTACTTCACGCCTTTCAAAGTCTTGCAAGTCTGTGCAATTCGAAGTACTGAAATTTACCTGTGGTCAAGTGATGAGATTGTAAGGGTTGATCTAAGAAAGAAAATTGTCCCTTTTACAACAAACACCCCAAAATACGACCTTTGCTTGATGTCCTTGCTAGCTGCTTGTCATCTTCTTTGAGTGTGAGTTTAAAATTTGGACTGTCAATGCTGTTGACAATTGTCAATGCTGTTCTCTTTCATCGAGGTGATTTAAAATTAGGAACACACCCATGGATTTTGCCTGCCAAAATCAAAACAGGGTGTTTTCTCCTCCTTCTTGATAGCTTTTCTCTCAAGTGATTTCTGTAACTTCTGTGTTGAGCCCTGAACATTCTTGAAAACTTTTTAAAGAAAATCACTGGTTATTCTAACAGTAGCACACTGAAAGTCCAGGATTATTTTTTTTTCTTTGTATGTCATTTACTATATTGTATTTGCTCATGAACTCTTGTTACATTTTGAGATTTGGTCCAAAAGGCAGTACAGGGGAGGGCAGCTTTGAACTTGACTTATTTGCAGTATACTTCCCAATTGTCACTGCATTTTAGTTTGGCTAAAAAAGCATGATAAAACCCTCCTTACAAAGCAGTATTGTCATTCTTACACAATGGTGTGACATAATGGCCTAAAGACTTTAAACCTCATTTACCCCAACAATCATATTTACATGACTTTAAATACAGTGCTGTCCAGGTGTCAGTGGAGTGCTTTACTATCCTGTCTGACATGTAACCATTTATTCAGATTTTTGTATATTATTTTGGCTGTATCTTTAGGATCATCAAGAAAATGATTTCCTGTCTTGTCTGTAAGCATATACAAATAGTCATTGCATTTTCTGNAGTTTTGCCTTGTTTGCCAAATAATTAATAAGATCAGCTTGGGAACAAACTGACTTTCCTCAAGTCACTGAAAGACTGAACCTTTTTGAGTTTCCATTTGTACTATAGAAGTGATTTTGTGCTGTGTTGTACCTACCCAAATACCAGTTCTGTGGGTGTCAGTCGTTTAATGTCTTCAGAACATTCCATTATTTAGTCAGTGAGCAAAGTATAAAAGAGGGATCAATTCACATGCGTCAGTATCATAAAATCAGATGTAGAGAAAAATGAATGTGCTCAAATCTGCAGTGTTTTTAGTGAGTAGGCAATGTAAAAGCAGTGACGATATTGCTCATCTGAACAATACACGAGGAACTGTTTTTATTATT
>VXBX01009147.1:13738-28453 GCA_013400415.1 Scytalopus superciliaris
TAGTCATTGCATTTTCTGCTTTAATACACTTTATTTGACTTCACTTTGTTATTGGAGATTGTTGTTGTTCACTGATTCCAAGGGACTTAAAAAAATCCCTGCTTCATTCACACTGGTGATTGAACAATTCAGATTTAGTAGACTTTAGATGAGTGAGTGGTTTGAAGTACTGATGTGGGAAAAGGGAGAGCTGTTCTCTTTATTATTAAATCATGCATCGTGTGTCTTGCTTAAGCAGTTGACTTGCTTGTAGAGCAGGAGAGTGAAATGCAGTTAAAATAGTAACACTGTTACACCTTTTAATTCTATCAATTACAAAATAAAAGCTTGTATCTTAAACAAAGACCTACAGTTTGACAAGTGTGATCTAGACTTCAAATTGGTCTGCAATAAGCTTGTAGCAGTAATGGCTTTCTGAACAGTTTTGCCTTGTTTGCCAAATAATTAATAAGATCAGCTTGGGAACAAACTGACTTTCCTCAAGTCACTGAAAGACTGAACCTTTTTGAGTTTCCATTTGTACTATAGAAGTGATTTTGTGCTGTGTTGTACCTANTTGGAAGATGAAGTTGTTAATGCTTCTAAGCATCTTACTTTGGAGAAGCAAATTGCTATTAAGTACTTTCAAGAATGAAAGTTCATATTAGCTGATCCATGAAAATAATTGTGGTTAAAGGATTTTCCAAAAATCCTAAGATATTTAAGCCACCATTCTCTTGTGTTCCAGTAAATTAGAGATTGTTGTTTCTTAAAGCATAGTTTTGGGTTCATGTCACTCTAGCATAACATACTTAAGTGTTTTAGAGTTTTTTATTATTTATATAAAATTTTGTCTCTAGATCTCAGGTGTCTGTTTTGGTGTGCTGCTAGTTTTCCTGAGTCCAAATCTGAAATGCAAGATGCAGGAAAAGAATGTAGCTCTGTTTCTGTAATAGGAACAAGCAAGTGGATGACATGCCTCTTATATAACAAAAGATTTATGAAGTCAGCTCAAATCTGAATCTGGAGAATTTTTAGTGATGTAATGTTGTGTTTGACTTTGATCTCCATTGGTTGCCAAATTTAAACTCAGTGTAATGATTGAGGCAGAAAAGGAGTTAACTTGCTGAGAGCTTTTCATGATGCAGACTACTGCTGATATTATTAACAAAGGAAAATTATCTGAGGCATTGTGTCTGTTATTCATAAAAATATGTGGAAAGCAAACATAAACAAGTACCTATTGTATTTCACTCTCCCTCCTTCCAGAACAGTATACAAACAGATGATGGGATGGAGTGCAAATGTTTTGAGTGTGCATGAAGTAAAATGGAGAACTGGGGGGATGCTGAGTAGAGAACAGCTTAGAGACAAACTGAAAAGAATCTGAAGAGAAGACTATACATTGATGCAGTAAAAATAGGGAAAGCTGAAAATCATGACTGCCAGGACTCTACCTTGGTATGGACTCAGGCACACAGAAATAGCAGAGCTCCTAGATCATTGTAGTGCCAGAAGAGGAGTCTGTCTTAAAGGTGTAAAGTGCAGAGAACCAACCCAGTGTTCACAGCTCTTTTATTTTACAGAACCCATAGTTTCTCCTTTATTTTTTTATGTGCAAAGGTTGGACACTCACCTGCTTTTGCCCATAATGCATGTCATGCTGTTTTGGGAATGTATTACTTTATGAGAGCAAATTGTGGCTTAGTCCATGGGGAATTTTAGAAAGAAATGAGATTGAATGTATGATGAAATACAAAAATAAGAGGAATGGGAGGTGGTAGGAGGTAGATCATAATAATGATATGTTTGCCTGTAGTCAGAGTGAAGAAGAAGCACTCAGATACAGCGAGTGAATAGAAAGAAAGAAAAAGACCAGAGAATAGCAAAGCCAGCCTATATTACTTTATCTATCTATCTATCTATCTATCTATCTATCTATCTATCTATCTATCTATCTTTGATTGGCCGCAGTTCTCCAATGATTTAAGCATCATTTACTGCGAAGTACATATATGCTTGGTTTTGATCACTGAGGAAATCTCAAGGATAGGTAATGTTAGAAAACTAGATGGTAAAAACCAAGAAGTTTTTAAACAATATTGGTGGCAACATGAATAGTAGATAGATAGAAGGCATTCCTGGTAGAGATGAGGTCCATTGTATAAAGTCCAGCTAGGAAAAATGCTAATATGGAGTGACTGACAGCAGACTGGTCCAGATTGTACTGACTTGCCACAGAACAGCTGAACCTGGCAGGCACTCTGAGTGTTGAGTCCAACACTCTGCTCAAAGAGGGTTGAGCTGCTGTGGCCAGCTAGGACTGAATATCTCCAAGGATGAAGGATCCAGAACCTCTCTAGGAAATGTGTGCCAGTGTTCAATCACCTCTAAAGTATAATTTTTTTTTTCTTTATGTTTAATTAAATTGTCTCTGTTTTAGTCTTTGCCCATTGCTCCTTGTTCTGTCATTTTGATTCACACTGCAGAGGAACACAAAAAAGGGGTATGTAAAGTTGGCATGTGGACAGAAGACACTTTCTGAGCTCTTCTGTATTGCCTTTGGATACTGACTTAATTGTGAAGACAGGGAAATATTGAAAAGTTACAGTATGCTGCATACTGTTTACAGAACAGTGACATCTTTTACAGGGAAATTTTGGCTCAGGTATGTGAGTCTCAGTTGGATAACACCACTGGGAATTACAAGTACGTGTTGCTCAGGGCTTTGCTCCACTCCCCATATAATACCTGTTGGAGTTGTGAGTTTCCTTCAATTTGTGTTCCTCAGTTTCAAATACTGATGTGGGATTCCTCTTCTGATTGAGTTGCATTGATTCCTGTTAATGGGTCTGAAATATGTTCCAGGCAAATGTATGTGTCTAAAAGAGTCCCTCAAAAGAAAAAAAAAAAAAAAACTGGACAGAAATTAAATACAATTTTCCAACTTTTCTGATGCTTATTTGAATTTTCCACAGATCAGGCAAACTGCTTGTTCTTTCTTGCTTGATTTTGCAAAAAAACAGAATAGCCTTTATCAACAAGCTTTCTTTAATGCATCTGAAAATGCCTTTGCCTTTTTTCTGTACCATCTCATGACATTACACTTTTTGAATATTTGGGAAAAGCATCAGTAATAGGTTTTTATTTTTGCTAGGTTCACAGTGTTTCTTCTTTCAGAATGAATAAGAAGGGCTGTAAAGACATTCTTGTAGCAATGCTGTTGCAGCTTAGAAAAAAATGAGGAAGTACAAAAGTTCAGAGGAATTAAGAAAAATTAAGACAAAAGATAGACAAGCTGCCTGAATATCTTAGTAAAAGGAACACTTTAGGTTTTATTTAAATTCTGGGAAAAAGTTCAAATACAATTTTATTACTGAAATTAATAGGTCCTTTTTATATCTCTTTCTCACACAGACACCCTGATGCATGTTTAGCATTTCCCAGGACATCTATAACCTGGGTTGGCTTTGTGTATTAGCTGTTAATTCACTGCAGCCAGGGAATTCCCTGAAGTGTTTTATTTGTAGTAGCTGAACACACCTTTTCCAAGTGACTCATAGCTGTTCTCAGTTGTTCATTTCCTGGAGATACTGTACCTCCCCAGTGCCTCCTCACTGGTGCAATATGAATATGCTTCTCTGCTTCACATTGCCCAGTGCTTTAACCTTTCACATCTATTTACTTGAAACATTAGGGCTGTACTCAGTCCTCAGGCTGGGTGATAATCTAGTGTGAGATCAGAATAGTGTATTATATATAATGACTTTTTTTCCCAATAAACAAGTGATGAGTGAAATAGGAATGGTCTTCTCTGTTTAGAAGGAGCTTTTTGGGCTGCCCTCAAAGACCATCTTCTCCTTATACCTGTTCTGTATCCTACACAAAAATCAGAATTGCCTTTTTAAACAAGAGTTTTTCATTCTCTGTTTTCTCCTCTACCCTGTTTTGTCCCCTTTAGCACTGCTCATTTTGCCAGTGGCAGAAACCAGGAAGAATGGATGGCACTTCTAGTACAGAAGTGAGAAACCAGACAAAGGAAAATGAGATCTGTCTTTGAGATTTCTTAAAAAATAAAATAAATTAAATAGGGGTTGAGAATCTTTCTGTTTTGTTCTGTGTGATGGTTTTTTGTAGCTTCTTAAAAAAGAGGTTGGGGAGGGAGCAATATAACAGCATCCTTTATAATGGAGTAAAATGGGCAAACTATTTAGTGACTATTATTTCACCTAGGTCAGTTTTATTCATAGCATTAAAGCCACTGTTCGTTCAACTGCATGGCATAGCTGAATACCTTGGAGCACAAAGAGCAGTAATGCAAACAGGCAAGAAATATTTATAAAAGTACTTCACCTTTGCATGATAGATGACAAAGCATTTTGTCTGACTGAAAGAAAGTATGTTTAGGTTAGATGTTAGGAAGAAGTTCATTACTGTGAAGGTGGTGAAGTACTGACACAGGCTGCCCAGAGAAGTTGTGGAAGTGTTCAAGGCCAGGCTGAATGGGGCTTTGAGCAACCTAGTGAAAGGTGTCCCTGCCAATGGCAAACAGGTTGAAACCGGGTGATTTTTATGGTCCCTTCCAGCCCAAACCATTCTATGATTCTCTTTGGCATTAAGTTTTACTTCTTCCTCGCACTTTGGCCAGCCAGTCATGACTGTAGTCCTCCTTCCTCTACAACCATTTTGCTTGAGCATTAAGGTACGATAATACAGAGCTGGTATGTCTGAGAACTCAGACCTTTTCCCTCATATCCATTTTGGATTTTAAATGCATCATCTTTGTGAAGGAAAAGGACAACGTACAGTCGGGGCACAACTGCCACAACTCTTCTGCAGAGCATATGTGTAAGCATCTGCATCTGGAGGAGTTAATTCATAACCCTTGTGAGGAGTGCCTGTGTTCATGGATTTGCCTCCACATTCAACAGGGCCAGCCCCATTATGAAGACATACTCTATATGGCCTTTAAAGTAGGAGAAAGTTTTACTTTAGTTCTAGTCAGAAGATCTGAGTAATTCAAACTGAGAGGAAAACAATCCTTAAATATCAGTGAATTGAGTAACAGTAACCCTTTGTTTCATGTGAAGGCTCTTAGGCACAGGAACTAGTGGCCACAGCTCTAATATTTGTTACCAGAGGTCTTCCAGAAGAGGTTTGTGGCCTAATTGCTCTGTTTGTTCCCACTCAAAAACTTACATTTCTGTGACTTGTGGGCACAGGCAGCAGAAGAAATGTACTTTGTAGAAACATTCCTTTTGGCCCAAGAGTGCCTGAACAAGAATCTGCTGATATCCCTTAGTTTGCAGTGTTTTCTCACAGGACCTCTGGAGCCGCACTATTATCTGTCTTTCTCCTGTGACAAGTGGGGATATGTACTATGAGCAGTCCACACTGTGGGTCTTCAGCTGACTCTCATGCAGTTGTGCATTTGTTGAATGTCTCTCTCTCATGCTCTAGCTGCTTCAAGGTCAAATTTTTCAATTTTTCAAAATTTCAAATTGTCAACTTTAGGTTAACACAGGTCAAATCATGTATTTATGGCTACCACAAGCTAAGTACTTCTGCCCATAGCCATCCTCTTGGAGGTTTCCCTGAAGTGCTCATAGCCTTCAGTCACTTTGGAGAGCCTCACCTGCTAAATGTCTGTCTCTGCTTTTGCGTGTTGGCTTACTAGCTAGGCAGGTATTCTAACTACTCATGATTCCTGGACCTTGTGCACTGCAGCTTCTCTTGCAATGACCTCTCCCAGCATGTTCCAGGCAAACATTAATGCAGACTATTATGCTGCCATCAGAAGTCATGCAACCTGCCAGTGGCACAGTGAAACCCAAGTGCCTTAGGAGTGCAGGTTGTGAGTCAGGTGGGCCTTTTCCCTGCCCAGCACCTCTGAGTTTGAGTGATACAGCTATTAAGCACAAAGGCATCACCTCTGGCACATGAACTCTTTGTGGTGTGGTGTGGCAGAGGTGTTCTAGTATGCACTTACTCTGTGCTAACATGATTCTTCAGGCAAATATTTTTGACTTGTGTCAGAGGCAGGGCAATAGATGCTTCATTTGATTGGACCAACACCGCTGTTCTTGCATTCTGTTCTGCACAGAGGAAGGCTGACAAGGGAGAGAAACTTTCCTTTCTGTCTATTAAGCATTCCGTTGTCCTGGCAAAGAAGAATATAAAAGAAGTACACATGGCTTTATTTTAGAAATGCGGTAGTTTGGAAAGTCTTTTGGCTGGTTTAAAGTGCAGTTCAGCAGACAATCTAGCATGAAGGCAGAGGAACCATTCTTTTTACCTCTTGGCAGAGCAGGCTATACCTGGGTCTTGGACATGGCATATTCTACAGATCATGCAGCTTGCACAAGAGGAGAATGATAGGAAACCAGCAGAGAAACTGAGGAGAATTTATGCTTTTCAGGCTCTTGAACCATACTGTCTTGAGGCCTTGGAGGGAGTTGAATAGTTTGAACACCTGCTTTTCCTTTTGATATGTTCAGACAGTTCCTCAGGTAAGAGTGTATGTGTTCCTGCAGGGACTGGAGATACCTATCCAGTTACATAGCTGGAGTGTGCCAAATTTGAATAGTGCGAAGTTGATATTCCAGGGAAAAGGATGTCTTTTTCTGCAATCCTGCTGGTGTTACCTGTGGCAGTTCTGGGCTGACAGTCATGCCCTTTTGGTGCTAAAGGAAGATGGATTCTTTGTGTTTACAGTCTTTATGCAATTGGCTATGACCCATCTGTGCTCTTTTAAGAATGTTCATGCTACAATACACATTCACTATTAATCACAGTAGCATCACCTAGCATTAAAGTGCTTTGGTACTGCAGTGATGATTTTCACAAACTTTACTTTGCTCCCAGCAGTCAAGAAAACATTTTTGCTAAGTACAGGCTGTGCTTCTACAAGCAGGTGCTTTGATTGCATGAAGTATAAAGCAAGGCACTGTTCTCACTGACCACCACCTGTAGTAAAAGGATGTTCATGTGCACTGTTACGTACACCATCTGACATCGGAACAGTGAGCTCTGCCACTAAGCTCCCATACTCTGTGCACATTAGATTAATGCCTGTCATTTATTTCTTGCATTCTAGGTACAAGGTGTAGAGCTTCTGAGAGTTTCCTAGTGTCTCTTCCATCTGTTTGAAGTTTCAGGATTAGCTGGTTAGGTACCCTGTCTTTTTCCAACTCATTCAATTGCAGGTGGCTACTGATAACCTTTCTCTGTTCCAATCCTGAAAATGCAATCAAGACTGTGAGCAATATTATGAAAATGCTTTAACTGAAAAAAACTTTTTTTTTTCAGTACAATGACTTTGTCACCAGTTTCTTCTGCTTCAATATAAAGCAGGAAAAAAAAGAAAAAATAACCTCTGCTACAATGGCAGCTTCAAAATTCAATGTCTGTTACTGTTACTTAGTCAAAGAGATGTCTTGATATTTAGAAGTGAAGTAGTATCTTTGCTAAGTGTGGGGATTTTTGAAAGGGGAGAAGGAATGCATCACTGGTGTCTAAAGATGCTAGTAGGATTATGGCATTCTTCATAAAATACAAAAAATAAAAGGGTCAGTGAGACAGACTTTTTTTTACACAATGGCCCCTTTATACTGTTCTGCCAGTAAATGTATGTAGATGGGAATCAGACTCATTTGCACTGATAGGGGTTAGCATTTCTTTGGGGAGAGAAGTGCAGAAGGCAGAGGTCCTGTGGTTGGCTGTGTCAGCTTCCATGTGCATCTGGGAAACTAAAATGGGAAACTAAATCCTCCCAGAGAATAGGTGGAACTTAATCTTGGCCTTTAGCTCCTCAATTAACCTTAGCACTGTAACACACTGGATTCTGGATGAGTGAGGCATCTTAAAGTGGTTCCTAAATAGCTTCTTAAGTAGGGGATGAAATATCACTGTTTTACTGTTTTTGCTGCTTCCAGACAACATGGCAGTATTTAAAAAAAGGTCACATAGAAGAGCCCCAGCTAATAAGGTCACTTCTGAGCCTGCTCTGGACAAGACATGAACCAGGAACAATTCTTCTATGTCTTAGCTCCAGAAATGTTACAGAAGAGGGAGTTTAAGAAACTGAAATATCAGGGTGCTCTTAGTTGCAGTCCAGATGCAGTTGACTGCATTGGCTGATGTCTGTGTAAAGCACAGAAGGTACAGCAAAAAGTATCTTGCTAGTGCCAGTAAGAAATCTGCATGTGTCTAGACAGAAATGCAGGTTGTAGACCAAAGTGATGAATACTTTTTACACAGACTGAAGGGTTCAGGTACATTCTTGTTTGTGGTCATATATACTTGCACATTTTTAGTCTGGTGTATAGCCTGTCAGCTATAGTTGGATAAATATCTTCCTAAATGTGACTCAAAATAGTTTTCTGCTTTTTTTAACATAGCCGTATGGTGTTTGAATGTTTTTATTTGTCCAGTATAGTCATAGTTTTATCACTTAAAAACAAAAAAACCCTAAAAAACTAGAAAATGTCAATTTTTAAAATATTACATGGCTTCATTGCTTATAATTCATCTTTTGAAATATGATTGTAGGTCTGACACATTTCTCTTGTTTAATTTCACTAAAAGGAGTTGCTAATAATACAAAATAGGTCGAAAGGATGATAGATCTAGGATGGAAAAATATGAAAAGCAAATTTTGCTTCATTTTGCATGATTACTGTGGCCAGAGTGAACAGTTTTCCTTTTCTGCAATATAACACTTTCTAGTTCTTTGTGTAGAGCTTCATCTGTCTTCAACAGTAGTACAGGTGGTTGGAGATTCCTTGTACTAGCATCACCTTGGCTCCTACTTTGTGAAGAAAATTACATTTTCTCCTAGTTTTTGAGACTGATTGTAACATGAGCCAACAGTGTGCCAGGAAGGTCAATGGCATTCTGGCCTGTATCAGGAACAGTGTGGCCAACAGGACTAGGGAAGGGATTCTTTCCCCATACTCAGCGCTTGTGAGGTCGCACTTTGAGTACTGTGTTCAGTTCTGGGTCACTCAGTTTAGGAAGGACATTGAGGTGCTGGAGCAGGTCCAGAGAAGAGCAACAAGGCTGGTGAATGGACTTGTATTCAAGTCCTATAAGGAGCAGCTGAGGGAGCTGGGGTTGTTTAGCCTGGAGAAGAGGAGGCTCAGGGGAGACCTTATCGCTGTCTACAACTACCTGAAAAAAGGTTGTAGCTGGGGTGGGTTGGTCTGTTCTCCCAAGCAACTCTCAGTAAGATAAGAGGGCACAGGCTTAACTTCTGCCAGGAGAGGAGCAGGTTAGATATTAGGAAGAAATTTTTTTATGGAGACAGTAATCAGTAATTGGAATAGGCTGCCCAGCGAAGTGGTGGATTTTCTGTCCCTGTAGGTTTTTAAGATGAGACTGGACATCTCATCTTAATGCCATGGTCTAGTAACCACAGTGGTAGTGGATCAAGAGTTGGACTTGATGATCTCAGAGGTCTTTTCCATCCTTGCTGATTCTATGATTCTGTGAAACAGAATTCAAGGATGGTTTTGTAAGGAAGTATAATGTATAACAGTTTGGATTGAGCAAGTAGCTCTGAACTATGAGTCATGCAAAACTAAGCACAGGTGGTGAATGATACGTTATGTAAAAATAATGGGAAATAACTGCCATGGGTCAGAACTGCACGGAGTAAGGTTTTGGGTACATACAGGGATACTGTAATCAGAAGAGTAACAGTCCAAGAATAATAGCAGGTCAATCTCCTGCAATTCATTCAGTGAGCACAGTGAGAAATACAGTTAATAGTTTGAGTGACAGATGGAATTACTTCAAAAAAACCAAAAAGACAAGCTTATTGTTAGAGAATTGATGAAGAGAGTGACAGGGGTGAAAAAAGAAGTAAAGGAACACTAGAAGAGAAGAACTTCAGGTCCAAGTGGAAAAGTCCAAGTAGAAAAGGTAAGCAGGTAGGCAATTTCTTAAACTGTGATGGGAAAAAGGAAGTGGTTGTTGTGTAACTAAGAGGTAGCAAGCCAAAGAAGGCAAAAAAAAATCACACCTTTTTCCAGTTTTGTACTGGAAGGATTGATTGTATTCTGAGTAGAAAGAGAAAAGTGGGAAGGGATCAAGATAGGAGCCCAAAGTTGTGTAGCAATTGCTGGGATTGAAGATGCTTGTTAATTGTGATGAGGAAGGTGGGACTAAAATCTGTCAATTGGAAGAATGACAGAAACAGGGGTGGTGTGATTTCTTGTCTGTGTGGGGAAGGCCCCAACCTCGTTTTGAAAGCATGGTCCCTGATATCTTTGAAAAATGCAAAAAAAATCAGTGAGAAAGTGAATGAAGAAAGGAATGAAAGCATGAGAAAAAGCCCTGAGGGGAGAGGATTGAGAGCTGTGGAGAGTATCAGCTCTGATAATCTCTGAGGAAGTGAGAGATGTATCCCACAACAACGAAAAATTCTGCTCTAGGTGAGGCCAATATTTGGAATGCATCCTTTACAAGTATTTTGCAAATGTTACCAGACTTAGTCTAGTCTCCATAACTGGTGCTAGGGGCTACTCTGAGCTCAGTAATAGTAGAGAGAGAGCTTGGGAAGATGGCTTTTCTCTTGTCTCTAATTGCTACCAACTTCAAATGAAGCTCTAGAAATCAGTGCAACTGTATAATTGTTAGCTTGGTTTGTTAGTGTGGAATTTGATACAAGAAAGTATGTGTGTTTCAAAATAATATCATGAGATCCGAGGAAGAAATGTGTGCTTCTGTTGTGAATGATGTCCTGCTGCTTAGTTATTAACAATGTCCTGCAGTCACCTGTTTTTTAACGGTGTTCCTCACTGAACCTGCATAGTCATGAATTCCAGTGTGCCTTTTTAAGAAAACAAAAAAGAAAAAGAAAAAAACCCCAATTAAATATTTAAGCTTCTGCTTGGAATGCACCAAGGCCAGACCAGTGGCACCACAAATCAGGAAGACAGAGCCAAGAGAATGTGCTTCTTGTGCCACAGCAATTATAGGATCAAAGGGGTAGGAAGATCAGAAGATGTATTCCGCAAAATTCTGTACGGTGGCATTCAGCCTGGCCTAAAGCCAGGACACTTCTGTTGACAAAGGTTTACTTAATCTGTCCTGTGCTATTCACATGTGGTCACAAGATTGGATGTGAACACATCCAAGAATACAGTAACAACAAATGCAAGCAGTAGCCAGACTTTCTCTGAATATTTCAATGAATACAGTGAATTTCAGTGTGTATAATATGTACAGTTAAGTTAATGAATGCAAAAAATATCAGGCATCTCCCACCCACCATGTGCAAATCTTTGTGCGTGCAGAAACAGCTGATTAGAACTGTGGATTGGCTGTGTAAAATTAGAAGGATGTCTAGTTCTGTCATGGTGTTGGGTGCTACAGGGTTCAGCTGGCAGTGAGAGCAAATGTCTTTGCCCCAGCCTGCCTTACTACTTTTTCAGCACCACTAACACCACTGATAGAGAAAGGAGCTACCAGTCAGTGCAGAATCAGTGCTGTGGTAGCCTCCACAGATAGTAGATTTGTAGCATGCATGCAAGAGGAGATTTTTGCCCTTGGCCTGTAAATTACAGGTTTATGGATAGGGTTGTATGCAGCTTATTTTTTTACTAATCATTAAGGGATTGTCTCTGGCGTTAGGTGGCTGTAGTAGTTGTAGCCACTTGTTTTATAGAGGAATGTTCCACACTCTTTTATGCCTCCTTGATTTTGTATAAAGTTTATGAAAGAGGTATGGGGCTGAACACAGCCATGTAAGCATAGTGGAAAGGTTTGTAAATGGGAAGGAGGTGGTCTTTTTATTTGGAATATTCTTTTTCTGTTTTTATCAGCAAGAATCAGTTAATAGGTTTTATAGACTCTTGGATATGGCATTTAGATATTGTCCAGTTCATGGTACTGAAATACCTCATTGCTTATTGCTTGTATCTTATGGAAAAAACTATAGTGGGGCAGAAGTGTAAACTGAACAACATTATGACTGATTCTTCTCTTCCTGTATAGCACCATGTAATTCCTGTTGTAAAGCTATTGCTAAACTTACTGCATGGTCATACAGCAGTTTTGTACTAACGCTGAAGATGCATTGGTTCCTGGCCTTTCTGTAGACTAGGTCACACATTGTCCTTCTTGTGTTGTACTCATTTCTTTCCCCCTTACTTAATGGGTGTTCTTATTCTTTCTTAGCTCACTTGTTTCTTACCTATGATCTTTTAATCATTTCTGCATTTTTTTTTTACTAGCATACAAAATTGTACATTTCCATGATATGAGCAGAAGAGTTGGACTCCTTCCTGTAGTGGATAGTAAACCAAAATATCTTTTCATATTTGCACTTTGATGGTTTTTGTTGAGCAGCATCTCTTTAAGAGGAAATGCCTATAGTTGATGATATTTTGGCAGTTGGGTATTTTTCTTCAAATTTCTCTTGGTTTGATCACATTTAGAGAAAGAATTTTGGCCTAATAGTTATCTGGTTTTTAGCAAGGTTAATTTGTTTAATAAAGGTATCAAAAAAGGAATTTTATAAATTTAATTATGACTTCTGTATAGAAGTAGATTAGTTGTTAAGGAATGATTTGTATTAGGACAGTAGATGAGCCAAGACCAAAGGAAGCTTTGTGTTGTAATAAGTAGCACAGGAACTGGACCTACCCAGAGAAAAGCTATCGGAGTCAATTTGTAGGAGAAGAGGCTTTAGAAAGAAAACTAAAGAGTATATTGAGGAGGAAAAACTCAGGAAGAGGAAGGATGTAGTCAAATGTAAGGAGTCAGATCAGGAGAAAATAACCTTCCTATGTCTTGTTTAATGATTGACTTTTTGCTTCACATTTAATTTTCTCTATTGCTTTGGTGCTAATCAATAGAATACAGCAGTTATTTGAATTTTTCCTGCCACACATATTATAACTTTTCAGTCGTAGGAATTAACCAAAGACTGGAAAATCTGCATCAGTGGGTACTAACAAAAGCCTAGGTAGTGGTACTGACAACCAATAGCATCTTTTAGTCATTTACAATAACAACACGAATAAACACACACACGCACACACACGTACATATGTATATTTAAATATATACACAACATATATGTTGTTATGTAATACATTGTCTAACATACACAAAAGGTAACACCTCTGAGTTGTTGCCTAGAGGTACTTCTTGTCTTGAATGAATTTGTTGTTTATTTTCATGTATAGATTGTAGGTGGGCTGTTTTTGAGCAAGCCTGAAGAAAAATCCACTTGGATAAGTAAAAATTGGAGTTAGGAGCACACTGTGGGAGCTCATTAATGATTGAAGATGATTGGTTTCAGTTTCTCCTCCTTCCTTTCACAAGGCAAAATCCAATCAATACTTGCTTTCAAGGTCACAACTGCTTTTTGGTCTCTGTCCTTCTCACAACCCTTGCCGAGTCATAGGAGTGTTTTTGAGGATTTAATTACTGTTTTAATCAGCATTGTCATCAATAACTCTTAGCATAGTTGGACTCAGGCAGAAAGCCATATTATTACAGAAGAGGGCTCTGGCCTGATTCAAGTACAGGGGTGCTGTGCTCATGATGGGCTTCGGGTCAGGCATGAAAGGAGCGTTCCCTCTGTCACCTCAGTTATTCTGTGATTGTATTATGGACAGGAAAGCTGTGAAGCAGTGCTATATCATATCTCAGTTATTTGATTTTGCAAGATTTGTAAAGTAAAGTTGAGCATGGGAAAATTAGTTTCTGTCTCTGCAAGGGAAAGGTTGTTTCCACTGTGTGAATAATGATTCTTCTTCATGTGTTTTCCAGATCTGCAAGGGAAATGTGTATTTTTAAAAATATTAGTTTTTTGTCTCCTTTTTTGGTACATTTGTGATACATTTTCCCCTTTATTTAGAAATAGGTTCAGTGTAGACAAAGTAGACTGTTACACAATCCCTGACTAACCTCACTTCCTGAACTTTCCAGTTTTATTGTAAATCTAAGGGGAGCACCAGATTCAGCATTTAAATTGCAGAAAAGGAAACAATGTTTCTTTAATGGGAGTGGAAACATTTGTCCCTGTAAAACATCCTTCCTGTTTTGAGAAATACATAAACAGTCACAAATACAGAAAAGTATTTTACTGTCTTTTGTTTAGAATCATTTAAGGCTATTCTCTCAACCAAGCATTTTCTTTCTGAATAAGCTGCCAAAATACAGGTTGGATGCTTTGTCAAAAAGTAAGCAATGCTTCAGCTTGCACAAAGATGTCATACATTACAATGTCTGCTTTTTGAAAGTTAAAGCTGATATTTAAGTTCTGTTAACTTGAGTAAAATGGGCTGGATGCATTTGTAGGAGCTAAAAAGGTTGGTCCAGAATGAAAAAAATAACAAAATTCAGGCCATCATATCTTCCTTCTCCTGCTTCTTAGGAAAATCTGGACAGGATAAAGATCTAAAGTCATGACAGAGTTCAAAGTTATCATAATAATTTCAGGAGCAAGCTTCATGAGGTCAGCTTTGTTGTAGAATATTATGAACCTAGTTAATCATGCTTGTTGAACATGATGGATCTAAATTTGCTCTTGGTCATAATCCCTAATCAGTCAAAGAATGTCCACACTTCACTTAGCTTTTTCTCCTGACATAATATTCAATATTGCCCAAATCAGTTTTTTATATATTATATTGATTTTTATGGTGTTCATAAAATGCTAGTAATAGAAAATCTATTTCTGTTGCTGTTTTTCTAATGTTAGTATAATTTCCAAGGAAA
>VXBX01009147.1:29078-119359 GCA_013400415.1 Scytalopus superciliaris
TATATATATATATATAATCTGCAATTACACAAATTTTTGAGCTGTATTAGATGATTTAAATTAAGCCTTGACATGTTGGCTGTTGTTTGCTTTTATATATTTTTTATCTTCAAATGTTTGTGTTTGCCCTTTATTTACATTCACAACATATATCCAGGTCTACTGGCCACAGATCTGCTGCCTTTGCATGTGAAGTTCATTTTTTTCATGTTGCAAAGAATACTTAGCACTGAATTTTCAAATACTTTGTTTATATTTATTGTGATGTCTCTTGCGGAGGTACCTTGGAATAGAACAGGAGGAGAGGTGGAAACCTGTTGTTCAGCTGCATTGGTACCTCTTGCCTTACAGGAAGTAGCAAAGGAACACCAGGGTCTCTGAAACAACAGAGACCAACTTGCAGAATCTCCAGGCAGTGCAAGTTGGTTATAGGTTAATTTAATAGTACTGGGAGTGTATAGTAGGTCCAGGTGCTGAACAAGCTGTTTCGGTGTTATGTCTTCTGAGAATTCTTTAACATAGTGAATTACTGACTTGGCTGTTAATGAGTGAGGTTTTTGCCTCTGCATGATCCCCAGCAGAGGAAAAGTCCCAGACAAGACCTGTAAGCACCAAACAAAATATTGCTGCATCCAGTATGACTAAGCATTGATTCTTGACTTCTGTGTGGACTACCGATACATTAAGTTTGTCTTTCAGGCCAAGAATTTATCCTAAGAAGAATTTGGCCAGTGACTGGAGTATCTCCTCACTGGTTATATTAAAGCTTGATATTATAATTTTTCATAAGTATTTTTAAGTGACACATTTTTCTATGCCTCTAAAATACATGTGCAAGTTGTGTCTGGTAGACTACAGTCCAAAAAATATCAATAATGACAGCTTTCCTCATATTATAGATGATTAAGTGTGAGAACTATGAATTGAGAACAGTCTAAAGGTATCACAATGGATGTTTTCTCTTCTGCAGAGTAGGGTGAAAAATAAGGCAGTTGAAGAAATACAAATATGAAAAAAGAGTAGAATTGGCAATTGCAAACCAAACCCTTGACAATTGCATTAATGGTAATGCATTCCATTCCAGTTCATGGTGAAGTAAAAGGAGTTGGTCTGGTAGATCAAATATGGCTTTCATTGCAAGACTGCGACAATGAAGGTGAGATAATAAAGCTATTCAGACTAACCTCTAAAGAGTATTGTTATTAAATATACTTGATGAATTTACAGAATTACTTACTCTTAGAACAGATGTAATTATAAAATACCACATTTTTTTTTCAGTTATTTTTCCAGGATGTATATATCCTGTTATGTATATGTGTGTATACATGAGTACATACATTTTTGTTCAAAGAAGTATATATGCAGTCAAAATTGTGAATAATAATTAATCATGCATGTTAGGTTCGTTTATGTATCTGGAAAATTCTTTTTGTCTAAATGTCAGGGCTTTGAGCAGAGTTTGAAAGGGATTTTATTAAATATTTGAAAAATTGGGATAGTCTAAATGATGGTGAGAATGTGACTTCCTGTCCTATTTTGCTTATTACAAATGCATTGTGAAGAAATTGTTATGAATTCATTTGGTGTAAGCAAACCCAACCATGTATTTAGGGACAAGTCACAAATCTTGTGTTTATACTACTGTCCTTAGGTGTGTGTGCATTTTGGGTGAGCATTTTTTTTAAGTTTGTTAACATGTTTTCAGTCAACATCTTATTTTCCAGTTCAGGCAAGAGTAAAATCGCAAAAGCTCTTAAGTACCTTCAATACTGTTTTTCAGACAGAATGTCAGAAGTTGCTTTGTGCTCCATCAATAGCGATTCATAGTGACAAGCTACATAATTATAACTGGCCAAAAGCCAGGCTTTTGAGGGCTCCGCTAACAAATATTGGTACAATTATTTCGAAAATTATAAAACCAGTTGCAATAATAGCATGCATTTCACATAACTGACTCACCTCTTCCAATTAACTTCAAATAATCAGAAATAACTTAGTTCTGTATTATCTTTTAAGTGGTCTCCCTGGAGAGTAGGTGCAGTGTGTGATTTGCATGTACTATATAATGGCCTCCTATGTACTTAAATAGTTCCTGATGCATGCTCTCATTTGAAACATATTGGAACATTGTATAGTAGAGTGCTGTTTGTCTTAGGCAAAAATGGTGACTTACTTTAAAAAAGATTAAATAATTGAGGATACAAAAAGAAGATACACCCTTGCTTATGCCTGGGCTCTGTTGTGTTTTTATTTACTGACACAAATGTGCCCTCATCCTCTTTGTCTTTGAAGTCTTTACTTTAGCACACGGGTCTGGAAGCAAGTAGGCTTGCACATCCCATTTACGCCAAATAGTTTTTGCCTTGTTAACTACTGTTCAGATCTGTTTGTGTGTCTGTTCCACATATGAATTCATGTGATTACTCTGGTAGGGTAGAGTCATTCAAGCTCTAGTTTGCAGCAGCCTTGCTCCATATAAGTCTTGAGTTTATTTTCTGGGAGGAGGCTGGGGAGGTAAGGATGAGATGGGAACACCATGCCATGAATGAAGGCAGGTGTAAACACTATTGCTGCTTCTTTCTGTGGTGCAGAGCATCACTTTGACCAACGCTGGCAGCGTCATGGCCAAAGCATTGCAAATTTCCATGGACTCCTGACCTGCAATTGTTGGAGGCTGTGACTTGTTTGGTTTCTGGAGCCCGAAAATAGGCATTCTGTTTGCCTGACCAAAGAAGAGTTAGGTGTATCAGTTTGTCTATTTATTGATTGAAAAGGCAAGTATATTTGACTATCAAGACTGAGGACTCTGCTTTTCTTAAAAAATTTTTTATGGGGAATTGTCACCAATGAAAACATCAATCTTTGTTCTTTCAGAAGAAATATCTCATTTCAAATTCATTTCAGACATTTTGTTAACCTTAATACCATTCTTTCTGTAGAGAGAGGGAAATTCAGAAGGCTCACCTCAGCAATGCTACAGACATAACTGAGCAATAGCACTGTTTCTTTCCTAGTTCTGTCCCTACAAAGTTGCATGACGGTGATATGTTTGAGAGTGTTTTTCTTTGATCAGGTAACAGGACAGGATTTTATTTCATTTGCACAGAGAGGGAAAGGATATTTCTTTTTCTGTTAAAACAGCTTGGAAATTTCTCTTCCTACTGCATCAGTGGTAGCAGACAAGTAATATTTGAATAGAAACTCGAATTCATGCAGGATATATCTGTGTGGCCAGATGTGGTTGAGGACCCAAGTGCTCCCGTTGCAGGAACACAGTTTCAAATAAGAAAACAGTCTTATTCTCTTGATTGACTTGATAACAGCCTGCGCTGGCAGCTAAACATGGTATCCATCATAGATTTGTGTCTAATTTATTTGATGTTAATATTATAAGTACATAGAATCACTTAGCAAAATTGTTTAATTTCACCTATAAAGTGCCTGGATCTAGGGGTGAGGCTTTTGGGCTCTAATTTAGGTGGGATTAGCCTTTTAAATGTAGTATGTATCATCAACAGGGTGCTGTAAGAGGTAACATTCATAAATGCAAAGAGTGGGAATTTCTGCTTTCCCCAAGAACCTTTTTCCTTCTCCATTCCTTCTCCTGTGGAGAATGGTTTGAATGGAGATCCATTTTGTGCCCATGTAAAACTGAGAACAGAGTGAAGCAAACCAAGGCCAGACTGGAGTAAGTGCACATGGTTTTCATTTTCACTTTAGCTCCCAGCAACTGTGATTTAGAAGACTCAGATTTTTCCTTTATTTAGTACTGTTTCATGCAGTATTTTTCCATACAAATATTCTCTATCTTCTACATACTGGAGGGACTCCAACTTAGTGCAGTATCTAGGGAGAAAGAAAAGTCCCTGGAGCCTTTAAATAGGTGCAGAAATGTATATTCTTCAAGTTGCCTACAAAATGTGTCCAAAACTTTCAGGTGACTTTTCAGTAATGTAAATCCAGACCACCAGGTTCATGAGGAAACATCCTGTGTCTCATTCTTCACCTCCCTCAAAGCCATTCGTTTCCTTGAAGGACTAGTGTAATTAAGGTTCAGTGGAAGGCAACTCTAAGGTTATCTCTTCCCTGTTCCATGTCATTGAATTTGTGTAAGAGATACCTAGTGGCATTTTTATGGTATTTTGGACTTTTTGCTGGGGAACATCATTGGTTACAGGCAGCAGCTGAATGTAACTCCATTCACCACCACTCTCTGGGCTTGGCCATCCAGCCAGTTTTTAATGCTGAGAATGATGTGCCCATCCAAGCCATGAGGCCCAGCTTCTCCAGGAGAATGCTGTGAGAGATGGTGTCAAAGGTTTTACTAAAGCCCAGGCAGACAATATCCACAGCCCTTTGCTCATCCTCTAAGTGCCATATCACCATGTCATAGAAGCAGGTGCCTTTTATAAACCCATGCTGGCTGGGCCTGACCTCCCTGTGGGACCTATGTCTTAATTTTTCTATAAGGAGAGAATTTGTGAAGTGAAATACTTGAGTGGCTTCTGCTTCTCTGAACCTTAAAGTCTGCAGAGGAGGGAGGAAGAAGAGATGCATAGAAATGTAGTAGTCTTCATGGAGCATAACATTAATGGGACTAGTTGGAATCTGGCTCTTGGTTGCTTGCTCTCAGTCCATTGTCTTGATTGTAGACCATGTACAGATACATTTTTTTAAGGAAGATCATTAATTGTCACATGGAAGTACTTGATTAGTAGTAACTGTAAAGGAAGGCAGTTGTGATTAATGAAGTAAAAGAACCCCACAGTTGTTTTACTATAGGCACTGACTGATTATGAGTTGCATCCTGTAAGAAGTACTTATATTTCACAGACTCAAGGTAAAATGCCATAGGAAGGAAGTAGGAGAATTGCTCAATAACAATGATGAGGACTGTAATGATCAAAGGTGTTACTATTGTTGTAAGGCAATAATAAGTAAAATAATCCCATTATCATTGAATAGATGTGAATATATGTGATGAGTTCCATAACTCATATTGTACTGTAATGAGCAACATGATTTCTGTAATTTGTATATAAAAACTGGCTTGCCAGGTCTTATCAAAAAGTCATGTATTGAAAATATGGAATACTTATTGATCCTTGCAATTACTCAAGCTAGCATGATGTTAGCGTTGCCTTCAGTAGTTGGGTAGACAGAATGGTTTCAAAGTTGACAGTGACTCTGTTTTTCAAAGGGACAAGACATAATTATGCTGTCTTTTATGTGCTTTGATCTTCTTTCTTGTGGCTGCAAACTGGCACTTGTCAAAATCGTATCTGTGTAGTAGCATTTCTCTATTTACATGCATACCAATGAGTGTATAAAACACAAATCTGAGGGATGTCATAAGGTAAAGAGCTTTCTTTCCTAACAGCTTTGACTTTTCAAGTACTTGCAGAAAGCTCTGAGAAAGCATCCATTGATTTATTGATCGATCTCTTGTGCATACAGTGTTTCATGCAAATGAAATGTAAAGTGACCCACAGCCATCCATGTTTTAAAATGTGTATGCAGATAGTAATTGCTGCACTCTTTCCTATGAACTGGGTTTCGCTTAGTGCACATTTTCTATGGTTCTGTGGGGAGATGCTGTTAATGCAGGGTTTCTGTTTCTGGACAGTTACTTGTTCATACTCTCACCTTTTTACTTTAAGCTGTTCCTCAGTTAGAAGCTGTGCAAAATGTATGTACTGACTGTCTCTGAGCACCAGTGATTTGAGCTTCAGCTCTTATTGTCCTTGGTTCTCACTAATCAATAGGAAGCAAAACAACTACATCAGCAGCTGTGGAAATGTAAAAGGAAACTTCTGTTGGACTCTGTGTTGGAAGACATGAGAGTAATTAACTGTCATTGAGAAAGATGCAATATTTTGTTCTCAAGAGTCCAGACCACTTTTTTTGCTGCCTACTCGGAAAATGAGCAAGTCTTCCAATCTATCATACTGGGAAATAAAATCAAAACTCCAAATCAAACAAAGGAAAGAAAAAGATTAAGATATTAAATGATCCATCTTATCAATTAAGATATTAAATGATCCTTGTTAACTGTTATCCCAAAGTATTTTTTACTTCTAAAACACTAAGTAAAAAGATCAGGTTTTACCATCTCTTAGTTCTAACTTACTTCGCAGTAAAAACACCTTTATGGGGTTCTATACTAAAGTATGTATATTTCTCTTTGACCCCCATTCTTATTTTATGAACTTGTGGATCAAGGAAACAAACCATTAAATCGATTGAATCCTGCCTGCAACAATGATGTTGATGATTCCAATTTTATCAAGCCTCTTTGAAAATCTTCTAGAGGTGGTGGCATCCATAAAATGGCAAACTATCTATCCTTATTTGTGGAGTATAAATTTAAACATTAGAGGCAAGGGTAGTGATAGTGGAAAAGAAATCTTTAAAAAATACTGGCTATTTTGAAGAATTGTAAAGGAGAACAAAATTGCTAAGTTTAATATGATGTTATATTGTGTGCCGCCTTCCTGCTGTAAGCAACTGGAACATGAAAGAGGGTGAAAGCTCTTTATCTTGATGTACAAGTTCATGGGATAGACTAGTCTCTTCTGGTCCTAGTTTTTCCTCTTGTTAAGTAAATTCAGCTATGGGAAAATCTGACCTGAAAAGAGAGACTGATGTGTAATTCTGATCCAGAATTTTCTGTGAATCCCTGGCCTCTAATAAGTTAATTTGTTTGTCTTCTAGCCATGCTTTTATCTTTAGGTAAAACAGTAATATTTATGCTTGTCATTAGAGCTCTTAATTTTACTAAGTAAAGATGTGGTCTTAGTACTTCATGGTGTGAAAATGATGTTTAGAAGGAAGAGAAAAATTTTATTAAATGTTTTTGTTGCTGTGCCGTGAAACACAAGGCAGTATTGAGCCTGATGCATGCAAAATCTGCAAAATCCTAAGAGCAAGTGTGGGTTTCTTCAGATAATTTTATCTTCTGCAGCATTGCTCCATAAGGCAAGACATTATTCTTCTTTGTGCAACAAACATTGTCCAGAAACCCATCCAGGAGCCTCTTCTTGCTTTCCAATAAAAATTAGGTGAAATTTTGTCCTCATTTTGCCACAGCATTAACCTGCCCTGCTCTTTGAAGCAGTGGCTTAGATCCAAGAAACAAATAAAACTAGAAATAAATAGTTTCATTTTCTTTCCTACTTGAAACCAGAAACTGACAAATTTGCTAATGCAACTACATCTTCTCTTTGCCTTCCTTCCAGTCATCCATTTGAGCTTTCTACCTGTAAATCACAGTTCATTTAAGAAGACCAGAGATAAATGCCATGTATGCTCGATTTCCTTCACTGGAGAAGAGTAAAAATGTAAATTGATTTTGTTTCAAAATACTCTGTTTGGATCAAGGCCCCAAATAACATTTTGCTTAGACTAAACCTTATGCACTTGGTGATGCAAGAAGGTGGGATGAGACATAACATCATAGAAAGTTTGAGTGGCTCAGCACTTCTTTGCTCGTACTTTCCCATGAATGCTTGGCTTTGCATACATAACCTCCAAATTTATGCAACTAGAATGTAGAGACACAATTGACAGATTTGATGTGAGTATATGAAATTTTGGGTTTTATTCACTTAAGTCATCATTACAGGAAACTTCTATTTACTCTGACAGAGTTTAGGTCAGCTTTGTCATGACTAAGAAAGTCTGATTGCAGATCTCCAGTATACGTACAACTCACTGAAATATATTATTTTAAACCCTGTTGGAGCAAAAAAGGATTTTAGACAACAAAAATGTAGCATCTTGCTTTGTGAAAAGGGTTCAGAATGTAACCCTCTTGTAATATTTTCCTTTCTGAATGACTTAGGTGAACGCTTGTAGGAAACATAACCAGTGAGGGGGTGCTACTGAAATTGTTTGGGACAGGTAGAAACTGAGCCCATGGATGTGTGACTATCCCCAGAATAGTGATATTCCCAAATAGGGCAATACATTAGATGTTATGATGTATAAGATGTTATGATGCCATTAACTGCTCAATGTTGTGTTCTGTGGTGGTTGAAGAAGGAAAAAAGTAGCTTCTTTACATATAAAAAGGATCATGTTTATGAAAGGCTCTTCTTTCAGAATCAGTTCAGTATGTATAAATACAGGGGTTGGCTATCATACTTTTCTTTTTATTCTTTATTCCCTAATGAATAGAAAAACTAGAAGAAAATTGTCAATGACATTTTATCCAGCTCCAAATAACAGTAAACTCTTAGGACAGACATTGCAAATCATGCAGTAACTGAGATACAGGTCTGCAAAGCCCATGAGATCTGTGGTACTTCCAGAATGCAGGATTAAAAAAGATCCTCACTGGTGGCTCAAGTGGATCCTTATTAATAGTATAATTCAAACTACACTTTCAGTAGCACTTTCTTTCTGGAGAGAGCAATTAGACTAAAATTTGATAACCTCAAAGTAGTGTACTCCAAATTCTCTAAGATGTTTGTTTAAAGACTAATAATTAATACAGTGCTGATTTCAAAGCTCTTTGAATAAAGAGCTGCTATTGGAAATAAAGTTATCACCAGGTTACATTTTAAACTACTTATTATTTTCTTTACTGTCTTGGACAAATTTGCATTTGAGAGAGACATACATAATGTTCCTTAAAAGGATGAATGAAGTTCTGTCATTCCTTGAACAGGGAAGATGGATAGGTTTTTTTCTGTCTTCCACTTTTATTTTGATTCTTTTTTAAAAAAAAATATTCTTTAGTTTTTCCTCTGCAAGTTTGAGTGGCAGCTTATATAACAGAAGTGTTCTTTTAAAACTAATATTAAACTCAGAATCCAGTGCCCTGACAGCAACACAAGCCAAAATCAGGCTGTGCCTCAACTTGTCTGACTCCATTTGAACTCTGACAAGACAAATGAGGGGCGAAAAGTCAGTTCATAAGAAATCTTCTGAATAGCCACTGCCCATAATATTTTGCCTTTGTTAGCTCAATGACTACAAATCTTGAGAGATCTGGTGTACAAATTAGGTTCAGATTGTGTGCGGCTTAATGGGTTTGCAGCTTTTTCTGCTGTTTCTGGAACCATTATTTTAAAGCACTTCTGTTCAGTTTCTACACCTTTATATTTCAGTCCTGTTTCCTTGTTCCTCTTCATTGGTGTCTGTCTACAGCCTTCCTATCCCTCCCTGCCTCCACTCCCCCCTTCTCTTCCCTGTTCCCCCCTCTCACACTCCCCACAATTATGCTGTATTCATGTATCCTCTTCATTTATATGTACTTCACCTGGTTGCATTCCATATTTCACTGAATAAAGTAAATAGACTCTCCTCTTCTTTTTCACCTTTTCCTTTTCTTTCATATTTTCTGGACTCATTTATGTTAGCCTTTCTTTTTCTTTAAAAGAAACATTTAATAATAAATTTTTAAAAGTATTGAGGTTAGTTCTTCTGCCCGCAATAGGACTTTGGGACTCCCTTGTGGTTTTCTTGACTTCTCAGGTCCTAGGTCTGAGGCATCTTGTTTTGGTGGTTGTTTTAGATGCCACTGCTGACTACTAGGATTACTAATATACATGTTAATGCAACGAAGAATATAGAATAATAGAATCAGTTAGGTTGGAAAATACCCTTAAGATCTTCAAGTCCATCCATTGACCTAACATTACCATGTCCCTAAACCACTAGACCATGTCCCTAAACATCTCTGGTGATTTGCAAGAATACACCAGTTTTGCTGCCTTCCCAACCCTCTCCACTTCCTTGCATATAACTTACCATGATCTGAAGTTTGCAGGAGTTGTAAGCAGATCTGTTTTCTACCCATGTTTTACCCATGTACTGTACACTAGTAGTTCATCAGCTGACAACTTCTCAGATTAAAATTCAGAGGTGACTTTAAAAACAGCAACGAGATTTCACTGTGATTTCAGCAGACCAGGTAAGAAATAGACTAAAAGGCCAAAAAAACTTTCTCTTGCAATGATTTACTTTGGTGTTAAAAGTGTGGTATAGGTGTACGTTTTTATGTAAATACATGTACATGTTCTTTGAGTTAGTTGCCAAGAATGTATGCAGTCTCACCTATTTTAAGAAAAGAAAATTCCACGGTGGAAGTCTGAATGCAACTTTGAAATTCTAGCAAATTTGAAGGGTTTACAATCATGTAGTAGCTCCCAGTTCTAGACTACCCCAATGATATTTCTCCTTTTCCATCTAACCTGTAACTTCTGAATATAATTCAGAAAATTACTTGCTGTTCTGAGATGGGGCTCATGCCCACTGATAATTTATTTTTGTCTGTGAATTAGAAGATGCCATTGCTTTTCTTGACACCTTACACTAAACCTTATTGTTTCAAAGAAAAGGCATTTTGCCACACACTTTTGGAAATGTGGGGTTGCACAAAGCTAGCACATTCAGCTTCTATATGTGTGATTACCTGCTTTCAAAGTAGAAGCACTAAGGGTGCCTTAAGGTTAGAACAAGCAAGAAAATGCAATGTAAATGAATTAGTCATTGTTACTAACAGTCAAATTCGACTTCTTTCAAAGTGATAGTGTAAGTCCCAACTACTTAAAGCAGATCAAGATTTAGCTCTGAATTGTTGTTTGAATTTCTGTGGAATATTGATAAGCTTTCAGTCTTTACAAACATTGAGGACTTATTAAAGCAAGGTTAAAAAAACCCTGAAAACAAATAAACAAAAACTACTCAAGTTTTCATTTGGCAATTAATAGTACAACTCTCACATCTGTTTTTTTCAAATGTCATTAGAACAAGTAATGGTGACTGTCAACAGTGATGTACATAATAACTCAACTGCATCAGATAACAACAGACTGGGTAAGACAATGCTGTTCTAGGAAGTATTTGTGCTATAGAGTCAGCTAGTTGAATTTTACACAAGGCCCTACATAGCCCTTTTTGAAGTCCTTATCCTTAGACAATCAGGTATGGCTTAGGGTTTCCCCTTCATCTCAGAGCAGGATTTATACTTGTGTTTCAATGTGCCATCATATTTATTTGTTGATGCTTAAGTTCCTGTTCATACTTAAACCCAATACATTTAAAGGTAATTTACTGATATTTTCCCCAGCTCCACTTTTTCCTGCCATTTCAAAGTAATTTAATGACATTAAGGATGGAAGCCTATTCTGAGCAGGCAGAAATGATGATGTGGACACAGCTGAGGTGTGAAACAAAATTTGCAGAGGACCCTGGTATTGTACTTAGAATAACTTTGTGGTATAGAGGGGTACACTTAGTTGGTGTACCATACTAAAGACAGAGAACTTGATTGTGCATACCAGGCTTGTTCACCATAAGCCTTTGCACAAGACAGGACACCTGACTGAGGCTTTTCTAACCTGTGCATAGTACTGTCTCTTGTTGAAGAATTCTAGATTTATTGCATTACAGCTCAATATGAGTATTTTGGTATGTTAAAGACAAATGTATAGCATGCCCTATACATTTTTAGTTAACAAATAAAATCTTTGGCCACAAGATAGAGCTAATGTTGTCATTTTCATATATTCATATACAGTTTTTATGTAACATTTCATGTATGCTTTAAATGCATTTTATGTGTATGTGTTTGATTTTCAAGTATTCATTTGTGTTTGGTCTTTTGTATTAATTTTTCTTTGACTTCTTTTTTTTAAAGCATGATTTCTCACATTTTATTTTGTTTCTTTTAGGTTTTGTTTTATTTCATAAGATCCCACTGGATGGGTAAATGAAATAAGGAAAAGATGAGAGAGGGGCTGTTGAGCTTGTGGAATCTGTATGCTGCACAGTAGGGAGTGGACAGTGTTCTTGCCCAGTGAAGTGCCACCTCCCTTGGATTTCTCGTTTAGACATTGGTTCTGTTTGGAGAACTATAGAAGTAATTCAAATCAGTAGCTGTTTTTGCAAGAGCAGGGCAAAGCCAAGCCCTGAGGCAGCTAAAAAACTCAAGAAAGTCCAGAAATAAGCTACCACACTCTTTCCTATTATCTTGTCCTCACTGTATCTTCCAAAATGACATTGACATTGAGATGAAATTACAGTATATTGTTTCCTCTGTCAACATTTTGTGCTGTTTGACTTAACTGGAAAGATGCTGGCTTTATAAACAATATTTATCAAAGGTGAACTGCAAAGCTGCTTTTATTGCATTAACACCTCTGCAAAACTTCGACATTCTTAATTCGAATGTGTAGGCTCACTGATTTCAGTGGGAATGCTCATATCCTTCAGTTCTTGTATATTTGCAGGATACAGCCCTAAATACCTAAGCACTAAATTGCAGAGCTGGCCCTGCAAATCTTACTGTGTATGTAGTTCCACTGACTTTACAGGAAGTTGGAGAGTCTAAGATATATACAGAAAGGTGGCAATACTATTTGTTACTGTGTTTGGATAATGAAGCAGCACCATCATTTAGACATTCAGTTAGGTCATGCTTATTCAATAGTCTGTAAGTTTAGATAAGCATACAAATTTGTAGTAGGCCAGAATGCTAATTCTGAGCCAAGAGCAAGAATAACAACAGTATGTGACTGTTTCTTCAGACTTAAAAGACTTAAAAAGACTTAAAAGCTTGTTTAACTGTTCTTACTTAACTGTGAAGTATGCTTCACAATATGCTTCAGAATACTTTAGAGAAGAGTTTAACAGGTAAAGCTAAGTGAAGGCATGAGCATATTGCAAGAGCAAGTACGGCATTTAGATATAGTGCTAGAAATTACTTTTCATTATTTATCTATGAAATCCTGAGTTTCTGCTTTGATCTTTTCAGTTTAAAGAATTTTGAAAATATGAAGTTTCTGGTTTTGGTTTGTTGCTTGGTGTTATTTTTTTTTTTTTTTTAACTGAGACCTACAAAGACTAGTGGGAAAAAACTGAGATAGATGCTTATGTTTCTGTCCATTTTTGTGACATTTTTGAGACATTGTTTAATTTTAATTCCTTACAATTATATGTAGCAAAAAAAGCAGAGGTGGTATTGTTTTTGGCTCTCCAGTATTTGCTTTTCATTGTCCCTGCCTTTTAATTTCAGCCATTTTCACTCTTCCATTGTAACACCATTGTCTTTTCTTTTGCTGCAGTCCTTTACAGTCATACACCATGCCCTCTTTCTACAACACTGTCTTGACTCTTGTGTTCTATCTCCATAAACTTGCTTTTTTGCCTTTTAAAACTTTTAGTCCTTCAACTGTTTGCCTGTGTTCGAGTCCCTTGCATCTAATTCTTTATTCCTGCTGTGCTCAAGTCTTGGAAATATCCTTTTTAGTCAAGAAATGTGTCCACATTTGCATTCTTCTAGGCCTATGTAGTGAAATATTTCCTTTCTCTTGCCACTGGTTAGGGTAGGGGAGCTGCAATTGCTAAAAATCTGTCTCAAAGATGTGTTCTCCTCCTCACACTAAAGAAGCGGACAGAACTAGAAGTCTACTGATGACCTAGAAATCGTGTTGTCTTTGTCACCCGGCACATACTGTGGTGATTTGGGAAGGGATGGCAGCAATTAAGGATATCCATCATAGTTCCTGTTTGAAGTTAGATGTCAACAAGTATTCTGTTGTTCCTCAGAAACAATATTAAGAATGTTTGACTTTTTTTTCTCCTGAAGTCTATGTAGACATGGTCTTATTTTCCAGAGATTGTATCTTTCTCTTCCTCTTACTGATTCACTTTTAACTTTCTTAATTATTCTCATCTTGGACTTCTTGCTTACCCATGCATCTGTCTTTCTGTTGAAATAATATCTTATATTATTGAGCTGATTCTAAATCACTGCAGAATCATTTAGCAACAATATTTGAACTAAAGTCAGTGGACTTACATCAATCATATGTCGGATCATGAGCAGAGCTTGACCCAGCATCCCAAATTCCAGTTTGAGGTTTTGCTGGGACAAAGTCAGCATATTTCGGTTATGTGCTTACAAGTTATTTCCAAATAATGAGGTGAGAATCTGAACTGTTTTCTTTTGGCAGGGAAAAAGCAAGCTTGAAGAGCTGGAATTTGGCAGTTGATTTTTGAAATATTTAATTTTAAAAAGTAGTTGTTTCTGAACGATAATATTTATATGCATAGATAAGCACAGTTATTGATTGGGGATTTTACATAATTTTTTGTAATTTATTTTGTAGCACTTTGCAGTTCATCTTTATTGTATAGGGTAGGTTTGACTTTCACATGTTTCAGTATGTACTGACACAGTATTTTGGATTTTATGTAATCATGGAGGTAATTTTAATAAACAACAACTGATTTATGCACCACTGAAATATATATATTTTTATATCTATATTGTAGTATATTCATCTTACATATTTTGTACTCCATTATGTTAGCCACTCAGTGCACTATTACTTGATGCAGATATTCACAGAACCTTAGAGATTACAGCGCGTTATTTGTTACTAGTAATGTCTTAACACAGATGTTTGATGCTTGATGGAAAGACTACATGTTCCCAGAATGGTTTCTTTTCAGTATGTGGACACAGCTTCTTAAAGCTAAGGGAGCTAAATGTTTAATATGGAAATTATGATACCCACTAGCTCCTGTCTTTCAGCCTGATGGTGAGTGACAGTGCTTTTAACTGTAGAGATTCTGATCTGCCCAAATGGTGTTGGTTTACAAAGGGCTCAGTTAATTACAAATTCTTGACCTCCTTAAAATAAAGTGAGACTGAAACTAAGAATCATGCAGGAACCATTAACATGGTAAAAGTTGCTGAACAGCCAGGACTTGACATTAGAAAGCTTTTATATTGTTTCACTGAGCAATAAAAAAGGCTATGAAATGTCTAACAGCAGAATGGCTATTCTTTTTCACTGTGCCAGACATGAACCTAAAATGAAAACATATTTCTAATGTTCTGCTAGAAGAGGTTTATTTGTACTAGAATTTATTTTAAATAGATTTTTAATATACTCAGAGACATACTTAGATAAGCTGTTAGGTAGTTTGATGGGCAGATAAGTTTGGGGACTGGAGAGGAAGCACTGCAGCGGATGTTTTGGTGTGAGGCAAGTCATATCATCCAGTCTGTTAAATAAACCTCTTTGTATTGAATTTGGTCAAAGTTTGACCAGTGGCCAAGTCTATACTGCAAACAAGTGCACTGTTGCCAGGCTGAGCCCAGTGTTGTGCCTCCTGCAGCTGCCTGCCATGGAAAGTGAGGTGAGGGCACTCTCAAGGGCTGCTCCTGCAGAAAGGTGTTTGGGGATCATGTCTTTTTTTTTCATGGAATTCATGGGAGCTCACAGCCAGGTCAGCCAGAGGCTGCTATGAGATATTTTCATGGCAATATGTGTCTGCGTACCCTAATCTGTGAAAGGCAGTCTTCAACCTTTCCACTGCCTTTGTCTACCAGCTGGATCTCTCCCAGGCAGCAGTGAAGAAAAACATGCATTTCAGTGGGAGCAAGATAAAGATCCTTGGGAACAGCAGACAGTGCCAAGAAAACCTGTGGACAGCTAGTTGAAAACAATTTTACTTCAAATAGTTTTTGCAGAAATTAGTCTCTTTTTTGTCTGTCAACAGAAGCACTACAAATTGATTTTTTTTCCTATGAAAGCTAATTTCTGAGCATGGCTTTTCAAAAACTAAAAGAAGTGTGTGAAATTTTGTGGTGTAGGAATGACTGATACCCTTCCAACTGACTCTGTACTCAACAACTCTGTATAAAGGTCCAGTTTGTCAATCCATTTGCCTGGCCATTCATTATAAGTCTTCACCAGGAAGACCATCACTTTGTCTGCATCTGTTTAAATGCTTAAAAAATTGCAAATGGTTTGTAAAGTTGGAAGTTATTATCAAACAGATAAGAAATGCATCCTTTCTGACCTCTTCTTAATTCAACCATACTTTTCCAATTGTATGTTTAACATTTGAAATAATTTGAAAGTTTTTAGTGGATTGGGCAGCTAGGTATTTTGTTGACGTGTATTTCAAAAGAAAACTCCAAAAGCTTACCTGAAGGTTTTTAGTGTTTTCTTCTTCTCCATCATTCTCTCTGGCTTCTTCTCTTTCAATTTTCAATTTTCAGTTGTTCTGTTTTCTGCTCTTAAGAGAACTAAATATCCTCTTTTGGGAGCTGTAGTAAGCTCTGTTCTCCATAGGGCACAAATGTGTAGCTTCTTGGAGTATCATTTTGAGGGGCTTTGTCATCGTTATGTGATGTTGTAAAGCATTACAAATTATAATGTAGGTCCACGTTGTTCCAGATTTTGTCATCTGATCTCCAGAGCAAGTGTTTGTGGATGGATGGAAACGTTGAGAAATATGAATACAGCATTATAGGGAGGACAGAGAATGTTGTGCTGTGTATTTCACATGTATCACAACCCATTTCATTGTCTACTTTCATAAGAATGTGTATCCCCAAGCTTTTGAAGCTGACTTTCATTTGTTCTGTTTTTCTTTTGTTCATTCAAATTAAATCTGTTCTGCAACTAGGAAATGATGCATTGATTGGAAATAAATATAGCTGTTTGGTTCCACATGCATATAGACTGTATGATTGAACTTGCAGAACTTACTATTGTCTTTTAATTAACCTCAGGTTAACTGGTTGCCTTATTTTCATCAAAAAAAGATAGATTGAAAGAGCCCACATTAGAGCATATATTATTTTGGTATAGATATGCTATATCGTTCTAATTTTAATAGCAACCTTCCATGATTAGCTATGTTTTTGCAGCTGGAAGGAGTGTGGTGGATAAGCACATGTATCCTGGCCTGGAGCAGAGTTGGAGTCAGTGTAGAGCCAAACTGCTTTCCTTTTGAAGAGGGCAATTCCCTTGTAATCTCTAGAGGCAATAACTCAAAGCAGTGTTACTAAGCAGATCATGTCTTAATATGGGAGGAAACTTGTCTCATTGCATGCACATTTTTACTGTAACTTTGTTCCTTGGTTGGAATGACAAAAACAGCCATGTAAGATTTCAGGGAACTATCTGATATTCAAGCAAGTAGAGGGTAAAGTCATGGGTTTCTTGTTGATGGCGCTGTTTTTTCCTTGATGTAAGCGGAGTAGGGCTCATCCTCAGACATGACAACCAAATAAGAAAGAAACCCTGATTTTTTCCTCAGACTTTTTTTTTTTATTGTACCTATTTCATTGATATTATTGGCTTTACTAGTGTGAGAGCAGAATTGGAATGCCACACCACTTCACAAACCCAAGACCAGAGTCTTTGACAAATACATTTCAGATGTATCCCACTGCCATTCAGAGCTTTGTATTCCTGGGTCTTTTTTATATTTCAGGCTCAGTTTAAAAATAGAAAGAGTCATTCAGTCAATATCAAAGTATAGAACATAAGCGTTCTTCTCTGAAATATTTTTTCACCCATGGAGAAAAGTAATATTCTAAGGGATAGCACAGAATTGCCTTCTACCATAGCATCGCATCATGGATGCCAAGCAGAGGAACAAGAGACAATGGGCAGACACTGGCACAGAAAGTTCTACCTGAATAAGAGAAAGAACTTCTTTATTGTGCAAGTGACCAAGCAGTGGAACAGATTGCCCAGGGAGGTTGTGGAGTCTGCCTCCCTGGGGATATTCAAGAGCCGTCTGCATGCAGTCCTGTGCCATGTGCTTCGGGGTGACCCTGCTTGAGCAGGGAGGTTGGACCAGATGACCCATTGTGGTCCCTTCCAGCCTTACCCAGTCTGTGATTCTGAGATTAAAAAATTGATAGCTGTGATCCATCAGCAAACTGTGAGCCTTTTCTCCCTCTCTTCCCTCTTAATTCTTCTTGTTGAAAATGTTTCATGTTCTTGTAAATAACAGACAATCATTGTTTTTATTTGCAAATGCTACCATAACAGTTTGGAAAATCTATATTTATAAAAATGTACTTGATGAACTTACTTTTAACAGGCCAATAAAGTTTTATAATGCCATATCATTGTGTCTTTCACTGCCTATAAATTGATCACATCTTGTATTTCATTAGTAACAGTGCAGTGCATTGAAAAATATGTACGTCTTTGAGTTCCTTGCCTATTATGTGTTGTTACAGATGTGCTATCATTTTTCTTTTCTCATAAACAGTGAGATTCAACTCCTTGAGTATATTTTTATAGCATCTTTAATGGTTACCCTATTTATAAAGCACCTCTCAAGCCCTGTTTGCAGTAGTTTTATATCTATTTAATTTAACTGTATGCATGTTTACATGTACATTCAATCAGATGTAAGTGTATTCAGAACAAACAGCTACATATTTAGCTATTGGCCATAAGATGGCAAATTTTCTGTGTTAAGCCATGCTTCATCTCCTCAGAATTTTACATAGAAAAGGTTGGTTGGCTAAACATTCCAGTAACACGTGCTGATTTTCCAAACTATTTTGAGGAAACATCACTGCTATGATTTGAAGAGTATGTTTTGCTTTGTGACTTCTGTTTGTTGGCCCAGACCATCTGGATTTCTTGAGAGACCTAATGGAATGGAGTACACAAATGAAATTGTCATGTCACAGTTTATGTCCCACTTTTTATGTTTTTGTGCTTGGGCATGCCTAGGGCGTGTTATATTTTCCTATTAATGTGATTGCCTTCTTTGGACTACAGCAGATTACATGTTCATTTCCTTGCTTCTGAAATGTTTTGCCACATTTTTCTCTTCTGGGAGCTCAGCAGATCTCTGAGTGTTGTACCAAGTCTGCTTTGTGTACCTATAGGAAACTTTGAATTTTTCACATCTTTGAACAGTTGTGATGTGGTGTATTTTACACATTTGCTTTTTTTCTCATCATCCATGTAAAATATGCTTTGGGAAATAATTTGATGTATCCTAAGTATCTAGAAGAAGCAATCTTGATATAAAGGTTAGTTTATTTTCTAAGAGGAGCTTGCCGTAAGACTTGAAGGTAAATTGTGCTGTTGATTAAGCTGGTAGATACAATTATTTTAAGGAAAGTATTCAAACAATATAAAGTGTTAATTTCATGAAAATGCTAAATAGAAGAAGATGCTGAGACTGTGAGGTGTTTGATGTTTTTCTGAGTGGTAGCAAGCCTGCCATCAAAATGCTCTTAACATAGGGTTTGCAGTAGAGCAAGGAGTTATTATCTAGAGAGAGCAATCAAAAAATGAAGCTGACTAAAGGCAAAAGTTGAAAACAACCATTTACACTGCCCAGGAAATTAGGCAGTCAACACTATAAGAAATAAACGAGTCTTAATGTTCTTGATAATCCAAATTAGTGTAAAAATGCCAACAAGGGTTTATGTTTCAATGAACATGAATTCTACCTTAACAGTATTGTTGTAGAAGTCTGTATTTTGTTCTTTTAAATGAGAAAAAAAGATACAACATGTATTGGATATTTGTATCTTGAGAAATTGTAATTTCCATCTAATTTCGTCATTAAAATATTTCAAGAATAAAAAGCTAATTTCATAGATTAGTTTGTAATTGTTACTATTTTAAAAGTAAAATAAATGTAAAGATCACTTTTTCAGGTTGAGTAACTGACGTTTCTTCTTCTATTATGTTAGTAATCAGGTTCTAAAGAAAAAACACATAATAAGCTGTCCTTTTTATATTGCTATTCCATAAGAATGGTTGCAAAAAGTAACAAAATACTGTGTTTTGATATATAGATAATTGTATTGAAAGACCTTTTGGCAATGTGTTTTACCTATGAAAAGCAAATACACTGTGAAGTTTTCTAAAACAAGTGTGAGTAAAAAGAATAGAAAGGTGTATTTAAAAGATAGCTGGAAATTAATTTGGATTGGAGTTCTTGCTCTGGTAATTGAAAAACTAATTTAAAAATCACTTGTTTGTTTTCTTTATGCAATTTGCTTTTCTGCTGTAGTTTTCAAGTTCATAGTTCATTCCCATTATATCATCTTATGATGCCATCATTGTTTCTTCATTTTTTGTTGTAGCAAACTTCAGATCTAGTTCCCTAATACATTGCAACTGTAATCAGTACAATCCCAAATAGTGTCTTGGAATAAGTTAGAATATGAACGTGGCAGTGTCTTTCATACCCATGTTTACTCTTGCCACACAAAAGTGCTGTGCTATTTACACATTCAGATGGAGCAAAGTATTCAACTAGTTGTTCTAGACGTGACATGTTCCCAAGATAGCTGATATGCAGAAGAAATATATGGAACTGTGTCTTAGGAACCACATATCAGTGACACCGTGGATCACATTTCCTAAATAACTTGTTATAGTTGGTATTAGGTATTAGAAGTCAGAAACTAGGAGATGGTTGTAAAACTCCAGACAGGCAATTGGTTGTGCAGTTTCTTTATGACTAGCATGATCCATTGAAGAGTCACCATCTTGTCACCTGGAACAGTTTTAGCAAAATGTCAGTGTCTACAGCATTGAAGTTGATGATGCCTCAGGAATGGACGCATCATACATGCCTCATTGGAACAAGATCCAAGAAAGCAGTCCTATATAAGCCTTTGTCTGAGGGCTGGGTAATGTTTCTTTCATTTTTTTTCTCAGCTCATTCTGAGTGTTTGTAATGTTTTTACTCCAGCAGATGTCCCAGCATAGACCCTTCTGCCTAAACCAGAATTCCCCTTTCTTTTTCTAAAGATGCATGCCATACAATCAATTTTAATACTTCCTTATAAGACCTAGCATGATGCTGAGGTCCAAGCTTATAAATTAGCTCACACTTTTCATCCCCAGATGGTCTTAGAGTAAAGGTCAATAGGTCAGAGATTCCTGGTGCACTTTGTACTATGCAGTTAATGCATAGTCATAAGAAATTGCTTCTTACTTAAGTTACATGTCTTAAAACTCCTAGGAAAAATCTGAGGGCTGTATGTACTTGCACACAATAACTAGCAGAATTAGAGCAAGATGTGAGATCCTACTATGTCTATGCTTTGTAGAAGAAAATATTTACATAATACTCCCATTTGCATTCAAATTCAAAACTGTGTATGTTGCCTTAAATATGAGATAGAAGTCAAAATTGTGAAAGAATATGTGCTATCTTCCTCATGGTAGGCCTTGCTCATGACTTTCCATTTATGTCAGGTGATGGCCTAGAAAGTCAGTTTGTCTCAGTTTTACCTTCTATAAGCTGAAAGTAATTTAATTTATTGCCAGTCTGAGGTACTACCTCTATGTTGTAATGTAACTGTCTGCCTGTCTTGGTGAAGTCTGTCTTCTGGGTACCAAGTAGCCCACTGACAGAAATCTCACTCCCTCATGGATCTTGTGAAGGCTTCTGCCACACAACTCTAAGTTATTACTAATTGCTTAGCTGTATGATTTTTAAATACATGTAATGTTTTTTTAAATGCCACCCAAATAATCAACTCTGCATTTATTTACTTATCAGACAATGAATCAAAATAAGGTAAGTTCACTACCATTTGCCTGAGCATTTCCTTTCTCCAGGCATCTGAGGTACAGTTTTTGAAGCGGAATGTGCTGAGACCAGCTTTGTACTTGCTGTATAGTACAACAGGTTACTGTTTCCCATTTGTCGGCTTTCTTTTTCCCTTGGGAGCTGGCATAGTCTGTTTCCAGGTAGAGAATTCTTGTGAGGTCTGCTAGCATACGGCATTAAATTGTTCCTAAGTAATGTGTAACTACTTTCTTTAGCATCCTGAAACATTTTGTCATTGCTGCCTACACATTGCAAGTGCACAGCTTGTGCAGCCTGATTCTCCCCTGTCTTTTCTTGCACTGCATTTCTGTTTGTGCCATGTAGCTGTAAAATGCTAACAGATCAATCTGTCCAGCAGTGAATGTGTCTGCAAGGGATACAGAGAAAAGTATGATTCAAATCCTTTAGCCAATTCACATCAGCTAAGTAACTTAAATAGTTCTCATTCGTAAGTACTACTATTCCTACTATTTGGGAATGGTAAATTTTAAAGCTTGAAATTCAGTCTGTTAACATTTGAAGTAGACATCCATCTTAGGTCCTGCAAAAAGGAAATACTAGCCAACTGAATGCAATTTTAATTCCAAAACTGTAGGGTTTTTGTGGTGTTTAATCCATAAGAGCCAGATTTCACGTAATATCTGTATTTATCCATAGTTTTATTTTTTCTACAAAATTATCTTTTCAGAGATTATGTAGGTGTTAAATAGTGCTATATATTGCAGTTTTAGTCATGTGTTACTAACACAGTGAATAAAATAATCGCCTTTTCTTTTTACTACTAATATTGAATTAATTTTTGTGTGATACATATTTTCAAACTTGTTTTAGAACCCAGATCAGTGAGTTTAATTCAACAGGACTATCTTATTTTAAGTTCAGGGCTCCAGTGTCTCTGTGCTGATATTAGTACTGCATTGATCTGTACTTTGTAAGGAATGGTGGTCCCTAACCACAATTTTTTTTCATTAAAATTTTTTTTAAACTATCCCTAAGTGTGAATATTAGTTAATTTTTTAGCAGTAATTGTAATGTTGTAATCATACTCTTAAAAACGAGATTTCATTTGCAAAATGACATGCATAGTGAGATCCTATGTTACTGTTTTCTCATAAAAATTTAAATGGGTGAGTAGATCAGGACTTATTTTTTGCTTCTTTTTTGTAGGCTGGTTAGATAACTTAGCTGTTTCAGGTTGTCATATATTCATTCCTTGGGTTCTACGACCAGATCATGGAAACACAAAGGAATTTTTTGGTAATGTAAGAAAAGTTACTCTTTTAACAAACCAAATTATAGTGCCTCCAAAATTACTGGAGAACAAAACCATCCCAAACACTCAGTTGATAAACAATCTACTTTTTAAAAGAGTTTCTGTATCCATTTAAGGTAATATGATCAAGTGGAGGGAGCTGCTAGCAAAACCTGAGAACCCCAAGAAAGTGCCATGTTCCTTCCCTGCAGAGCTAGGTTAACCCCATAGGGATAGCAGGCTCCTCTGGTTACAGAGGTTCAGTGAGCCCTGGCAGACACTCAGTGAAGCTGGTACATATTGACTGCTTCTTGCCGTCTCCCTTTAGAGGAGTCATATCTCTGTGGCACAGGGCCCAGCTTAAAGCCTCCCAACGGGGTATGTGCCCAGGCATGCTTCCAGTGCTGCAATGGCACAAATACTGTGGATGACTTCAGTATTTTTTTGCGATGATGAGCTTGCTGCACTATATACAGCTGATGCTTTCTGCTTAGCATCCAGGCTTGCTTCCTTGCTCTTTCTTGTTGGGCCTTAAAGCAAACGGGAAGGGAGATACTGCAGGAGGGATTCACTTTTGCTGGCTCCCAGCCCAGCATTAAGCACCTTCTAGCAAGCTGGCTTGTCTGCCTCACATCTCTCTTTTCTCTGCAAGCCCACATGACTGCGTGATTGAAAGGTGAAAGACCAAAATCTTACTAATTTTAATAATACCAGCAGCATCATAATGAACATCTAGCTCTGTAGCTTTTACATGTCTGGTAGCATGCAGCAAATCATACCGTCCTTAATCCTCTCTCTGGCAAAACTCCCACTCACTTCAGTGGAAGTTTTGTCTGGGCATGACCAGAGTTGGAATTTCAGGTTTTGATCCTATATTAATTTTTCAGCAAGAAAGAGAAATGGATTTTATAGATTTTCAGTTAAACATTATGAAGACATGAAACTGTCATTCTCTATAATGTAGTGGTACAAATATGGGCAATTACCTTTTTGGCATTGCCTCTTGGGAGTAATACAGATAAATTACTTTAACCCATTCCTGTGTAATTCATGTGCAGCCATATATTATAGATGCTACCTCTCAGTGACATAACTAAGTGCCACAACTAAGTGCCACAGCAGCAGGAGACTGCATTTGCCAAAAAGGTTGTCATCATTCTTACTAAAAAGACAGCAGTCCTGATTCCACTGTCATTCATGGGGATTTCAAACCATTGTCAATATAGTAACTTACTACTGGTTGATATTAAGATGAAGGGAATTAGACTCTTGGTCTAATACACTTTTTCTGTTCTTAAGATTTCATGCTCATTTGGCAAAGAGGAGAAAGGTGTAGAAAAATCTTTTAGTAAAAATGTTTTTTTTTTTTCTAAATTCAAAATTCTACATTCACATTCTTTCTAAAGACTGTGAAAATTGAGGACCTGCTGTTTACTGGAGTTATGGTATAGATGGGATGACATCAGAGAACGAAATACTGATTATGGTCCCGGACTGAAGTCCATTTCTTCGTTATCTAATACTGGTGTGCTTGAAGTTAGAGTGTCCGTTTTTTATGCACATGGGAAGTGCATGTGCGTCTGCGCTTTGCAGCTTGGTCCTTTGAGACCTGTTTGTGTATCACCATTGACGATGCCAAATTTTTATCTATTCCAGTGCAAGAGGGTTGTGGCTGTGCATGGTTTACCAGTTTGGTTTTGTTTCTTCCTTTCAGTCCCTGAAGGCAAGAAGATTATTTTTGCAGATCAGTTCAGAGATGCACTAGTTAGGAAAGTTTATAAGGTTGTCTGCTTCAGTTAGTGCTAATGCTCTACATGTGTTCATTAAATTTCATATGGAATTACAAAACTCTTCTGCTTTGTAGCATTTGCTTTTAATGGTGATCAGGAATAAGGCTATGCTATCAGCTTCCTTTAGTAGTTCCTTTTTGAGATAATTTGATTTTCATGCAAATCTGTTCTGATAAATCTGTTGCTAAGAAACAGCCATGACTGAATTTTTGATAAAAGAGGACACTAGACTAAGAATAAATGAATGTCATCCTAAAAATACTTGAGTTTAACAAGTACTAATGCTATTTAATCCTAACATAAAAATTACAACAGGAGGCCATGTGGCTGTTAGAAAAAGAGGGCTCAGATGAGCCAGGTGGTGAAGAGAGAATCAATTAAGAAGAGAGAGGCAAAACTTTTCTTAAAGAAGTGAGTAAATAAGCAGAGGAGGCCCATCAGAAGAATACAGAGGGAGAATACTTGGCAAATATTCAGAAATAGTAGAAGAAGTAGAAGTAATTTATGAAAATACTGTGTGCAGCATCCTGAAAATAAGGAAACACTGCTTTATTCAGAGACATGCAAGAATAGAAGCAGTGATGCTTCCAAGATTGTAGCAAAACTTCATTGTGGTGTCACGACCAGTTTTGTGACTAGTTTCACAATTAGTGTATCCATTTTCACATCTGCTGTAACAAAAATGCCAGAGTTTGGTTTGTTTTGGGATAGCAAGCTAGCCGATATGTTGCAAATAGCTTTGAGTATACAGCATAATCCTGCTTGCCATAGCAGCAACTTCAAGAAAGCTGTCAGGGGAGAGGTGACAGGAGGAATCTCCTGCAGATGAGGCATCATGTGGCAGGGAGGGGGAGGTGTCTGTAAATGGCAGTAGAGGTTTAGCATACAGAGGCAAGTCAGTCAACTGGTGCAGCTAATCCTGTAGTTTGAGACTGATGCTGCTGGGACAGAAATTTGACATGTTGCCTTTCTCCCCATGAATGTCAGTTACTCCACTGTAGCAATTTTTAGATCTGCATTTGAAGAGGATTTTGAGTATGTAAGCCTTCATTGCCTTAGAAATTGTGCTTGTGGAAAGCGTTTGAAGGCATCTCTGATTTGAAGCTGTATTACCAGAGATATTCCTCCAAACAATCTGTTCAGCTCTCTTCCATTTTCAAAGGTGAACTGTTTCTTAAACAATGTCCTCAAAGAACTAACTGAGCATAATCAAGAAGGCTGTAACTATGGAATATGATTGCTTTTCTTTATTATGTCTTAGGGGTGCACAGAACAACCAAGCGCTATAGTGAGTCTATTGGTAAGACTGTTCCATTTTGGAGAACATGGCAGACAGAGACTTCACAGGGACATCACAAGTATTTTTAGTGATACATGATTGCTGAGCACCAGAAATCTTCCCAGAAGAAGATTCTGGCCAGTCTCTTGCTGACAAGCAAGGTTTTCTGGGCACGGGCTATGATCTGTGTTTAAAGGCCTGGCACGGGTATAGTTGCTGAGTGCTTTGGGGTCAGGTTCTACAGAAAAAAACCCCACTGAAATGACTGCTGTGACAGAGACATAAAAGGAATCAGTTTCACTGTTGCTGAGTAATCCAATATAAACTAGAATTAAAATGTCAGGTGTTAGTATTCAGGAAGGAAAGTAAGCTCCTTTTTGCTTTGTGCTCACTGAAGGCTGGTTTTGGACAGTCTGTGTTCTGTGCTGAAGTCACCTAACCTTCCAGCAACCCACTTTGGAAGGCCAAATACTGCCTCCCCAGCGTATGCAAAATTTCAGTCATCATACCCAAGGGCTGTTCACCTGAGGAGAGAGTGAACTACTTGGCAAGAAACAGATGGTGGAGTGTTAGTTCCCATCTTCCTGTGCCCTCCTCTTCAGGTGTAGGTGGGCCTTTGAATTTAGTTTTTAAAACCTGTTTTCCAGGATGGGAGGTGTTTGGAGATGAAGAAGAGGCAGTCCAAATCACTGCAAGTTCAAAAAAGCTGTAGTTTGGCTGCAAGATCATCTCAGTGAGAGCTTAGTAAACAGCAAAACCAGACTTCTGTAGATGTTTAAAATTTTAGCATGATGTTTGGGTTGATTGTGTGTAATCATTTAGTTTTGCTGCTTTTCAGATTGTCAGGTTTAAGGTTAGCTAATGCGGTTGTAAATGAAAATTAATTGGAAGCTGTTATGCTGGAATGCTTGTTGAGAACAAATTGAGAAGTATACTTCAATGTAACATTGACTTCATAATTCATGCAGTTTTGGGAGTCTATAATAATCTTGCACTGACAATAAGTAAGAAATTATACAAGGCTTTTTGTTATAACGTCATGTAATTAACACTTTCACTAATGAAAGCTGTTCAGAAATAATTAAGGGGGAAACCTCCATTGAAATAAGTTGTATGTAAAGAATGCAATTCAATAATGTGTGTTCTAGTAGAATAACCCACAGTAGTACAGCATTGGTGTTCTTCTTGCCCAGCTAAAACTACCTTTGTTCTTCAGGCTGGAAAAGTGACCTGCTAGTGCATTGAAATATATGTACTCCATTGAGGTATGTTGTGTATTTGTGGAGCTCTGGGCTTCCTTCACTTCTGAATAGACATAAATAAACAATTGAAGACCCTAAATTGTTTTCCATAAGATCACTCAAGGTCTACCTTTGTGTCATTATGGAAGTTTAGGGCTGAAAGGGGACCTGGGAGATTCTTCCCTACCCTAAGGCTGTATCAACCATGCCTGCATTTTTTCCAACAGAGTTTCCTCATGTGGTTTCAAGATCTCCAGAAATGGAGATTTCTGAACAATTCCAGGGCCTGAGAATGTCTTCCCAACATTCAATCTGTCTTGATGTGTTTTGTCATGAAACTTTCCATTCCTACCCAGCATAGGCATGCGATAAAAATTGTACCCATGCATTGCTGGCCTTGTGTACCTCCTCAGACCTTGTTTAAGATAAAAGAAATCCCAATTCTTCAGTTTTTCATCAGTATCAAAGTATGTCTAGCTGTTTCTATATCATGTTTTTAGCTGATTTGCTTGAATGGGAGAGGCCTGTAGATAGTATCTCTGTACTTCCAAGAAATAATCACAGAGGTTTTGAAAACAGTGAAGTAGTGTCATTACTAATGTTTTGTTTGTTTGTTTTTAAAGACACAAAAATAAAGCTTAAAATCAGGGAGCTTTTTCTACAATCTAGCATATCTGCCTTATCATCTAACCATGTCTAACTAAACAGAATTTGAAAAATTATTGAAGTTAACTACTCCAAATAGCTTTCTTTTCTCAGGTAAAGACTGACTGCCAAAGCAGCATGGGGAAAGTTGTGTTGCTTCTATACACTTTGTATTTATCTTCTAGACAACAAAGGTCCTTATTCCATGCCCTAGGAATGGGAACGCTAACACTTGAATTAGTTATGCGAAATCTGGGGGGAAGTGATTGTTAATTAAATAGTTCTTAAATTAAATGAAAGGCAGCAAGGATTTAATTTCAGATGAATTATTATTTTTTGTTCAATGCCAACAAGCGCATTCCAGCTGATCTGTTTTAATATTGTGATTTCTCACTGTGGTATTTTTGAAGGATTGTAATTTTACCCATGTTTCCAAGATACCCAAACCTGCAGGTGACTATAATGAATGGTCTTGATGATCTATATTACAAAGAAGATTCTTTACATTCTTTACATTCTTTCTTTCATTCTTTCAGATTTTCTGCTGCCTTGTATCCTTTGGCTGACGTATTCTTATTGATTAATATGCCACATCCCAGCTAGGGTTTTGTCTCAGGTTTGTGTTTCATTTAAGCTTCAGATACTGCAAATGTGTCCACAAAGTGGTATATAACTGTATAGGCACCATTTATCCTGCAGGAGGGCTGTGAGTCCCAAAGGGCTCCATGGTTCAACAGTTGGGGCTGCCAGTTCTTCGCAGTTTCTGGTCATAACTTTGACAAAGATCCCACCTACAGTGCTGGGCAAATCAATGAGCCAAAGAGCTCTTCTGCTTCCACATTGGGAGTAATACCTCATTGAGTTTGATCTTTGAGGATTTATTTGTTACGGTGCTTAGGAGTTTGAAGATGCATGCCAGATTGCAGTTGTGAGATCTGTTACACAAATGCCTTCCATTCTGGATGAAAGGAGAAAGAAATTGGTACCTTTGTGATGTGGACTGAGGTTTTGCTGATGGCATCCCTGGGGAGAGCTAGCCCTGGAGTGAAGCTGGGACAGAGGGGATTACAGACCTTTCATCCTGTACCGGCAGTAGTACAGTACGAACCAATCTAGTATGTATTAGAGACTGCATTCTTTTTACTACAGGCTTTGCAGTGGTACAAAGGAGGTTTCTTGGATCAACTGTCTTGCCAGTCTGTCCCAGATCAAGACACCTGTGTCTTTGTCCCTGCATCCTGTAGCCTGCATTGACTTTCAGGGAGTGATTGACATTATTAAGGGGCCCTCTAGGCTATCCTAGGGAGTTCTCCCTTGCAGAAACAATTAGCCAAGGCTTGTATGTGAAGGGACGCAGGAATACATGCGTACAGGGGAATAGATGAGGTTGTGAGGAGAAAGGCAGCTGAAAGGAACTGACTGGGATTCTTTCACAGTCACGCTCCAGAATAAAACCAAAGCAAACAAATATGCAGCTGTGGTTCTTAGATTCAAAGCCACAACAAAAAAGCCCTGATGAAATATTGAGTGGCTAAAATCTGTGTGCAGTCATGTCAGTGGAAATTACCCAGACTGTGTGTTTGTTCCTCTCTAGAGGAGCTAGGCATTTGAAATAAATTTTCCTGCAAGAGGAATGTGTGATTTATGGCAAAAGCATCTTGACACCTAGCAGCACTGAAAATTTGATACTGTAAAGCTGAATAACATACCTGTTGTTTCATTAGACTCAAAGGTGTGCATTACTTAAATTATTCTGAGCAGGAATGAAGACAATCCAACACTGTAGTTTACTTGCTCAGTATGAAAGTGATACTGTGACAACAGAGCAATTCAGTATTCTTGTGTAGCTGCAACAAATGAGGAAAAACTAAACACCGACTTTTCATATGAAAACAAAAACAAACCACCTTTTATCCTTGATCACCCAAATCAAACATTGCATCAAATTGGTGTGGTTTCATCATGTTTTGCAATAGTTAAAATTGAACAGACTCCTAAGGGCTGCTTCTTGACTTTAATCCTCGATTTTCCACTATTTACTTCTTCAAGAGACCTTCAAGGAGCCCCCTTACTTCTGTTACTCTAAGAATGTTAGAAGTGCATGCAGACAGGGAACAGAAGCATTTTTCTGCTGGGTGTGAGGATGTTCTCCAGCTCTCCGTTCTGGTTCCCCTGACTTCCTGGGAACATCATCTTGGATGGGAACTGAACCTCTTGAGCAGTGTCAAAAAGTTTTTCTTATCTCGTATATCAATAAGCAATAGAGTACAAGCTTGAACAAGCACTGGTGGGTGCAAATCTGTTAAACAGATTGATGATACCTGTCAGAAGATGTGAAATTATTTATCCACCAAACACCTAAGCCTGGCAAGTCTCAGTTTTCTGAGTCACAGACTTAATGTCTAACAGTATGATTTTTGGCTTAGTGTACTGTTCCAGGATAGAAGGACATGCATTCTTTGAGCTGTGCAAAGCAGTATGCTTCAGCAGGATGGACTTGGGTATGATCCTGTTTAGGGTGATCTTGTGTTTTCTTCACCACAAACAAAGGAGGATTAACCGCCTTATTAATTTTGCACCTGAGTGGGACAGTGACTATAGACATGACTTCACTCAAGCTCAGATGAATGGCTGTTTTCTGGCTATCTGGCAGGGATGGGGATATGAGACAAGAAGGGTCATTTGGACGATGAGGACAGGCAAGATAGACTATTGCTCCACACAGCTGAACTGCTGACAGAACATGAAAGTGCCTTGCCTTGAGGTTTCCCTCATTAAAAGCATCATCAGCTGCAAAACAAAGACCATCATTTTAACAAGCCCACACCAGATTTGCAGAACAATTTGACTTGACTTTGAACAGCTCCACCAAGCAAAGTGAGACTAAACTGGTTTTGTTTTGGATGCTTATTCAGACGTCTTTGTTTTTAATTTTTCCTTGTGTTCTATTTATGCCTTTTAATTCAATTCCCTGTATTCAGTATGCAGCAGTTTAAGAGACCAACAATATAAAATAGTATTTCTATAATTGCACTGCTTTCTTATTCAGTCTAATAGAATTGCACAAATGTGATTCAGTACCACAGTTGCATACAGTTGTTGAACTTAGGAATGCAAAGGAATTATTCAAAGTAAAGCTTACAGCACCATACTCAGAAAAAAGTGTGCTAGGCTGTGACTGATTAGTTGTCTTCTAGAGGGAATAAAAGAATCACAATTTGAGAGTAAAGCTAAAAATTTGACTGTTCTGGTAAGAAAGTTGGATCCCACCTTGATAACAGGAAAAAGTGCTGCTCTTGCTGAAGTGTAAGACTTTTACCTTTTAATCATGCAGAAAAGAATAACTTAAAATCTACAGCAAATAAGGGAATCTCATGGGAAAAGAAATCTCGTGTAATTGCTTGTCAGAGCAGTGTATTTAACCAGTGAAAAAATACACCCTTCTCAAAAGGAAAGAGAAGACTCAGTATGGCCTTGAAATTTGTCAGAAGTGATACTGACTGAAATGGCATGAATTCACTGTCCTGCTGTTAACTTGGTGCTGTTACCCTGTCTCAGCCCACACTGGTCCCAGTTTGCAGGGGAAGTAAGAGTCAATGATAACGCAAGGTCCATTAAGAAATAATCCTAGTACTCAACATAATTTTTTGTGGAAGGAACCATGTTTTTTAAGGCATCACAGCACAAAATCATCTTTATAAACATTGCTCTTTACATGATCTGCTGTGTGACACTTGACTAAGTAGATGCATCCTTGTAAATGCACAGTTCAACCACAAAGTTAAAATTGTCTTGCTTTTCTGGTAGTTATTACTTCTATTGTTTTCCAATGTGTCTGAACTTCTAGTAGTGAATTCAGAGATAATTGGAGTGACGTGTGTTGCACAGAAGTGTGTTGTGAGGAGGATGCAGGATATTGTAGCCTCCAAGAGATCTTCTTAGAGCTTGGAGAGCAAACATGCAGAGTAGATTGCTTTCAACTTTGACACAGCAGGTGAAGGGAGAAGTGGATAGACACGGTACTTGTTTGTGATCATCTACACAAAAGTCTGAGTATATGTGGCTGAAGTATTATGCCAGGTGCAAACAAAACCCATAGATTCTTTCTGATTCTGCATTTGAGAGCCTCTCCTTTTTATTTTTCCCCTGAGTTTTTTTAGCTGAGTATTACTCATTTTGAGACTTTTCTGTGCTTTGATACACAGGTGTAAGGCCCCATTAGAGGTATGAGCTTAACCAAGGGAGTTTTACTCTAAAAATATACAGGGCTCCAACAACATCTGCCCTCCAGATTATAAGAAGAGCCTTTGGTTCTTTTAACACCCTAAGAGAGAACACCAAGGACAAATGCTACATACATTTTCTCAGGAGGTACTTTACTGGTAAACTTTAGAAAAAATAACAGCACTTGGCAAAAGTTTAAAGGGTAACATGCAACCAGCACAAAATGTTCCACAAATCACTGACTTAGCACGTGCAAACCCATACAATTTAGCAAAACCAATCTATCTAGTATCCAGCTACTCAAAATATTAAGAAAAGTGATTAGAAGAAGAAGAAGCAAGAGAAATAGAAAGAAAGAGCTACCATTTCTAGATTCAGCGTAGATCCAGCTACAGGAGTCTGAAAATGGTGGCTTTGAACATGTGAAGACCATGTGTCTGTTTATCTTCTTTTGTCCTCTGTGGTTACCCCTCCCAGGCAGGATTCCCAGCCCACTAACCCCTCTAGGGTTCCAGGATGGGATGAGTGCTTCCACTGTTTGAGCCCATCAGAGGGTGGTAAAGGGCTCTGGGTTGTGGTGTGGGCCATGCTCTTGGGCTGCCTTTGAACAACAGCTGCCCTGGGGTTGCCCCAGGAGTCTCATGGGGCTGGCATGTGGGACAAGGCATGACCTCACCTCCATAAAATTCAACTTGTCCTTCCCCCCTCCCACATACACACATGACCCAATTGTTCTGACCCAATAATTGATATAATAATCCAGTGTCTCACAAGAGGGAAGATCATATGGGTTATTCCAGTGGTAGCCAGTAATCAGAGGTGTTGCTGCAACCAACTGCCTAAGGATTACCAGAAGTCTGAAATTGCAAAGGAAGGGTAGATAAGTCTTGGTAGCTTGCATGTTAAACCCACATTAACTCTGATGGTGATAGGACTATCATGAGTCATAGAATACAGTCATAGAATGGTTTGGGTTGTAAGGGACCTTAAAAATCTCCTTCTCTTGTCCAGAAATAGCAGCACACCTTGAAAATAGCTTAATTAAATTTTATTTCTTAACCCAAGGAAACTCACATTTGTTGCCACCACCAAGGTGAAGGACAATGCAAATACACACCCTTCAAGAGGTAGCACAGAAATGAGTTATATTTCAGGCAGGAATGCTGGCACTACAGAAGGCAGACTACAATCCAACCACAGCAGTTTTCTATGGGATATGCAGTAAAAGAAGTTTGCTGTTGCTGCCTGTCCCCATACTATGTACTGAGGACAATTTCCCACCCAGGGAAGGTGGTGTTGGAGGTGGTTTGGCTTTATTATAGTTCATCAGTTTCAAACATAATTGGTTTTCTTACATGTCACCATGTGTTTAAAGAGCTGCTAGGGGGTTTTTTGTACACAGAAGGGAGTTTTCTTGGGCCTAGGTGATGCAGAATGGACGGGTCTCTAGCTTAACCTCAAATAGAGGTGAAACTTGTCCCTGCAGTACACAGCTCACATCTTCTTCAAGGCAGGCTACCATTTCTTGTCTGGCTCCAACTTCTGTCTTCTTAAGAAGTGTTGTCTAAAAATGAAATCAAGGGAGGATTTTGGGCAGCATGTTGGAAGGTCGAGAAGCTCTCTGGAGATTTCTTAAAAGCTCAGCCTGACTGTGAATCAGCTACTGGTGATAGTTAATGACTACTGACAAGCCATGAATTTCACTCCATCTATGACATTTTGTCTAAAATTTTCAGATTTCAGGTGTAAATAAAGAACAGGTTTTATAAAAACCAGAAGCATTAATAGGTGACTGAGTGTAATTACCATATTCATTCTGCCTTTGACAAGTAATTCAGTGACCACATTTCATCTGGATGAAACCACACTCCAAGGTGCTTTAAGAAATTACCCTTCATTTTAAGCTCAGTGCCTATTCAGAAAAGGGCAACTCTAGCTTCTTGTCAGCACAGGTGATGGTCTCATCTTGAATCCCCAAAATGGTTTTGCATTACTTGAATATCATAGCCAGCTGCAGTGCTGGTCTGTAATTGTAATGTAGCTTAGTGAATTCAAAAAATGAAATGTAGCTTTATGATGAGTAGATAGTCCAGCAAATAAAAGTCTATGTACACGTTTGCTCACATTGACAAAGAAGTCCCAGCAAAGGGGAAGTTTGAAAGGATGTGAGCTCAGCTGCCTCTAATACACAAAAATTTCCATCTGTTGAGTTCTAATGTCTTAATTAAAGAAGAAATAGATAGGAAATGGGGTTTTTGAACTCAACTATTCATGAAGATCATTGCATGAGATGTTTACTTGCTAATAAGAGAGGGGGATCACACAAGTTCCTAGAGTTGAGTTTTTCTTACACTGCTTTCTACTGTAGGGAATTACTCTGAAAAATCACTTAATTTTGCAGGTTTTCCTCACCTGCATCACAAATATTCAGCTGAATATACTTGGAGCCTGCTTCATACTATGCAGAAGACTAGCTTTTTACCAGCTAGCCTAATTGAGTAAACAGAACAATTGTCTACTTTTCACCTGCAATGTTTTGTGATTTATATTGATTGAAAAAAAAGTTCATCGTCCAAAATTGAGTCTTGAAGTAGTGCAGAAATTATTTGATGAATAGACTGAGTTCCTAGTCGTTATCCCACTTTAACATCTAGAAATGTGTAATGGTCACTTTTCCTTGCCATCACTGCATGTATGGTTGAAGCAAACAGTGACAAAAATGTCTTCTCTCCTGTGCAGTAGAGAACAGCAGGGCTGAAAAGGACTTTGAGACATGCTTTTATTAAGTTTCAGAGCTGAGAGAATTTGCTGTTTACCGTGAGAGAAGGGATTTGACCCTCATAGTAAAGCTATATTAGTATAAAAAGACTTTGTCCCAAGAAAGTGTGTATTAGTCAGCCTGCTTTTGTGAGGCAATCAAGTTGATAGAAGGTTTAGAGATGTAAGGATGTTATCTACCAAAAATCCAATTCAGTCTTAAATGGGTTGCACTCTACTGCTTCTGCAAACAACATTCATGCATCTGAAAAATGTGTTGTGACTTAAGGTAAGTATCTTCTTTGCCATCTGAGGGACGGTTTCCACAATTTATTAGGCTCTGCCCTTCATTAGAGAAATCTTAATGAAAAACTCTTCATCCTGGCAAGTTTCCCAGTAGAATAAATTGTCTGAGGACCTGGGTAATCAGTACTGACAAAACCAGCCTTGGTATTAGTATTTCACTTTATAAATTGCAGAGATTTAGGCTTTACTTACATTTGTCAACACTGACTTTACAGTGAAGTGCAAGGTATTTGAAAAATTACTTCTAATGTTTCAGGCTGGGGGGGACACCACTTTTTCAAACCATGAGAACATTTCCCTCATACACCATTAAAGCAACTGGAAAGAAACAAAACCAGAACAGGGGTGTGAGTATGCTTGAGTCTCAAAACATAGGGTTGAATATTTAAGTTTTATTCCTGTGAGCCATGCCATGTAGTGATGAAGTGATTTTGTTAACAATACAGTTAGCCACAGAAGAGTAGGAGTTTCTTTAAAGCTACCTTTTCTTTGCTGTGTTTGGAACTGTCTTTTTTCTTATCTTGTTCCTTAATCACGTGTCTGCTGTGGTGGACCCTGCCTGTCTTCTCTCATGTCCTCAGTAATGTGTATATGGAATCTGCTGCTAGTCCCCATTCTTTCTCTTTCTCTGCATTCCCATCTCTCCTGAAGACAGGTGCCATCTAGGTGGCGGGTTACTAGATCTGTCTTGTCTCTGCATTGTTCCTTCTGTCCAGCCTAAAATTCTTTCTGGGACTCCCAGCATGTTGCAGTGAGGTTACTGCTGACTAGTTACTGAGCAAACACAGCTTTTTATTGTCCTTAAGATCCTCTCTGCTGCCTCCTTCTTTGGAGGAACATTAGCTCAACCCGTCACTGCTGCCCACAGGATAAATGCAGTTGTTGCCTAAGGATACCATTCCAGGGTAGGCATTTTCAGGGGGTGATTTTTTCAATCTGTTTCTAGCATAGTCTTTTGATGTTACAGTTAGAAGATGTGAATGTCATTCTAAAAACCCTAGAAAACATGCATGGACAATGACGTGAAATATGGTGTGTGTGATCTCTGCTGGCTGCTCAGTCGGGAGATGAGGCAAAATGTCATTGCTACTAAATGGTGCTTCTGGTTATCTATGAATACTAGATGTAAATGGGGGGGGGGGAAGGGGAATTTAAATGGAATGGCATTTAAATGGCATGGAATTTAAATTTTAAGGGTTCAAATGTCATCTGTGCTGATCTTGCTGTTATTTCAAGGGTTCCTTCGGCTCACAGAAGTGGGACACTGTGCTTAGCAGGATTTTTTTTTTTTTTTTAAATCCATTTACAAGATTTTATCTCCATGGCTCTTTTGTTAAAAATACAAAACACAGAGTGAAAACTGTCACTGAATTACAATAGACCTCTTTCTGGAAGGTGACTAGATCACTTAGGAATGGGGGAGCCAGTAGGGTGTTATCCTGGTGTGGAAGAACCTCTCTGCAATGACTCCAAGTTTTGCAGTGGGGTGGGATGTGTCTTTTCCCACTAATCTCAGCATCTTCTCTGCACCTCTGTGACTGTGCAGATTGTCCTCTGGATTTTGACCTTGAAGCAGGTAGGGCAGGCATTCCCTGGATTTGTGCCGTTACTGCTGTGTGATTCAAGTAGGGCATAAGGTAAAAAAGTTACTGCGTGTATTTCATAGCTTATTGCTGAGAATGATAGAATGAGTTCAGCAAATTTTGAGATCTTTCACAGTGACAGACTGTGCTGGACACTGACATATTTAGTCTAGGTGATGCACCTGTACAAACATTTTTTTCACATTCCAACTCCTAATGGAAAAGAACCCACCATTCTCCATCTGCATGCAGAAATATAAAATTCCTGAGGTTAGATCTACAAGGTGTACAAAGAGAACTCTTGACTATGGGAATGGAGGACAAACTGGTCAAAATAAAACAAAAAAAAAAAAGATAAAGGCATTGTTTGAGGGAAGGGTACCATATGCCAAGTTACAAGGAAATCTTTTTTTCTAACTCTAGGTCCTTCTTCAGTTATCAGCAATGATGATGATTCAGCCAGTCCCCTCCACCATATCTCAAATGGCAGTAACACTCCATCTTCTTCTGAGGGGGGTCCTGATGCAGTCATCATTGGGATGACGAAGATTCCTGTCATTGAAAATCCCCAGTATTTTGGAATAACCAACAGTCAGCTCAAGCCAGACACTTGTAAGTACAAATAACTGTGTGTGTTTGAGTCATTCATTTTATCTGTGCAAGTGTTGTTGCTCCTTAACAGAACTAGCGTAATAAAATACTGTGAATTCTGGGTGTGGAAGGGTAGGGTTAAAATGTATGCAATTTGTTAAAGGTACTTGGGATGAACCACTTTACATCTGTTTAGTCCAAATTTGGCTCTTGTGATGAGTCAATGAAGTGAGCTGTGTTATTCTCAAAGTCCAATCCATATTTCTTCAAAGTCACTGGTAGCCTTTCCATTGATTTCAGTGGTCTTTAGCCAGTCCTGTGCATTGAATGTATTCTTGGGAGAAAACAAATCTTGGGGCAAAAGCAAAAGTCAGTATTGTTACATATGTGTTACATTTAAATTAATCATATTGTCAATTAACATAACCTAACTTTGAAGTCTGAGGTTTTTTTGTTATAAGAATGATAAGGGTTCAAACTTCAGTTCTTGTAAATTCATTGCATAATCCAACCTCTATAGACAGAAAAGATGTTTAAAAGTAGAGCAGAAGGTTACGTGATGGACAATAAATGTCACATACAAATTTTTTATGTTCAGTCAGAAGCAGGTGTAATGTGAAAAAAAATGAAGAGTTAAACATATTTAACTATGAAGATCACAAACGTCAGATCCTACTTTTAAACCTAGTAACAGTTTTAGAATTTAGAGTTTGAAATGTTGATTTTTGAACCAATGATTAACATTAATGGACATAACTGAAAAAATACCTAAAGGACCTTGTGAGTAATAGTAACTGCACTGCTTACTATTTCTCATCAGGACAGTAAGTGTTTCAGAGAAGGTTGTTCCTCCCTCTTTTTCCTCCTTTTTTGTTTTTCGTTTGGTTGGGGTTTTGTGGGGCTTTTAGTTTTTTTTTCATTGTTGTTTGTTTGTTTGTGTGTTGTTTTGGTGGTGGTCATGGTGGTGGTGTGGGTGTGGGAGTGTGTGTGTGTGAATGTACATACATTTCTAAAGTGTCACTGGAAGTCTGAACTGTTTCTCTGGGAAGTCACGCTAGAGATTCTCAGTAGAGCTAGTGAGCATTGGGCTTGCAGCTTGGGACACTACATCCTGTCTGTATCCTACCCTGAATTATATTGCTTCTTAGCACAAACTGTAGTATGGGGTCTTACTGCCAAGGTCAGAAACCTTTGCCTCCAACTTTGCAAAGCTTAAATGCTTTTATAGGAATCTTTCTGACCTGTGCCTGATGTCATGCGTGCATGATGTACACATAGGTTCTAACACTGCAAACAAGGACTGATGCTGAACTATCCACTTATCTTGTGATTATTAATGCTTATCTACATCTAGATTATTGCACTAAGCACAGTCTGGAAGTGTTCCTGCAATACAAGGTCTTCTTCTGCCTTTTTATTGTACATCTCTGATGTTCACTCTTAACATAGCTTTCTTCTGTTGCACTATTTTGTGATCAGAAAAGCCCCATTATGTCCTCTACAATGCCAGATAATAATGATAATAACCTGAATAATCTGGCCCAGTATATGCAATGGGATCACAAGGAAGTCGCTGAACTGATGGTACTTGATCAGCACAAGAAAAGTGTTATACAGATGCGTTCCACTTAGAACTCCTGTGAAGAACAGAAGCCACTAGATAATCAGAAATGGGCAACATGTCCACTAGTGCTCTCTAACATTATATAGAAGACAATGCTTTTAAGTATAAGGCTACTGTCTCTCCATTTCCAGCTGCTTTATATGACTTTATAATTGTTGAAATAACTGCAGAATTGTTGAAGTAACTGCAGAGTTTTTAACTTCAGCATTAATGTTGAAACAACATGCATGCTGTTCTGGAGAAAAACTCAGACTATACCAAAATACAGAATTCTCTCACATTTAGTAAGTTGCAAATTAAGTACAGACACATTATATCACGGCTGACTTGTGTTAAGTATGTCCTGATCCTAAAAATACATAAGTCTGTGTTTAGTTTTGTGTGCTGCAATAAAACCCACATGGTGTCAGGGAAATCAATCACAGTACATGAAGTTCAGTTGGTCTATAAATGCTTGCAGGATACATATCAGGATTTTGCTGTGGTGCTCTGGGGAGGTTCATGGAGCTGATGCTTCACATTCTGCCACATTGCCATATTTTTTCCTACTGCATTGAGCACCTACCCAATTAAAAGCATAATTAAAATTGTCTTGGACAAAAATGGACTTCTCAAATATAATTTCACATATGTTCTCTTTCTTTCTCATTTATTATTACAGAGCTGTGCTTGTCTTTTCTTAACCTGCCAACCTTCTCCTAGTGTATATATCTGGTATTTATAAAACTCTAAACTAAGAAGCTTTCATACCTTTTCCCTATTTAGAATAATGCCAGCTCCAGAAGTCATCTGTTTTCCCATCTCCAGCAAGATAGTTAACATTTGGTTTATTTCCTATCTGGTTTAAGATCTCTTGTGCACTAGCATTAAACACAACAACTACTGACAGACACACTGGAAGACTTATGTATTTAGGATATGTTCATCTATGGAATGTGGTAAGACATTGAGCTAGGTGAAACTGTACACAGATCATATTGCAGTTTTCACAGAAATTGAAGGAATATGTCTGCTGTGAGTACCAAGTGGAGTTTCTTTTTTATTATCCTTGTAAACCATATTTTGACTTATCTGCAGAGAAGCATTTCTGAATACAGTGTATCAAACTTCATTGAAAAGTATTAGAGGTTTATGGGTTTAAAAAAAATTAAAAGTTCATTACAATCAATTTCATTTGAAATTTTATTACTGTATCAGTAAACTGATCCTTTCACTACTGAATAACTAAATCCCAAAGAGTGATGGGTTCTAAAGGTCAGCATCAGGCTAAAAGTTATAGCACTTTCTTCGTCTTGAGATACAGCCTTCAAGGTGGGAAAAACAAACTGATGAAGACTGAAGACCCATCAGCTTCAGTGATCAGGTTCCAGTCATTACTCAGAAGGACTGTATTTCTGTCAGTTTTCAGCACAACTGCTCATCTGTACCTTCAATTAATAACGTAACAGTAGAAGATTACTCTACATCTTCCAATTGGGATTGGCTGATATTTCCCACTCTGACTTCTCATCATCTTAACTACCCATTTTTATCACCAGCAAACCTACTGATGCTTGTTCAGCACTTAGCTGTCTGTCATACTATCCCAGCACTCCTGGCTTTTTCTTTCCATACCATGTACTGTCGGTTGTGGCTGGCAGATGGGCTCATCTGCCACTCCATATCATGAATATTTTCACTTTGAAAAGATATAGTCTGAGGTGCACAGACATGTTTCAGATATGTACCAGACTTCTTGGTTCCTTTTTGTATGAAATCAGAAGGTACTTCCATTTGCCGGTACTTGGCTAACAGTGACAACTCTGATTTCAGATGTGTGAGAGAGAGTCTGAAACCCAGATATGCTGAAGTGCTCTTTGCACTTAAGGCATTATAAACCAGGTTGTGCTGTGTTAGTATCACCCTGCAAACGTCTTGCCTGGGAATTACCAACAAAGTCCACCTGGTACTGTTGAAAACTTTATAGTGGCATAAAACCACCAGGTTCAGAAACCTTGTGAAGATTTTTTTGTCCCCTGAAGTCAGCTGGACAATATAATATCTTATGGGCATAGACCCTAATTCTTATTAGATGGTTAGCTTCACTAATCTTGTGAGCTGTTAAAGACCCGAAGATGTTTGATATTCTCATTAATACCATCGTATTTCAAAAATTAGTCTTCTACCTCTCTGCAAGAAATTGTAGTTGCTAAAATTATCAACTGAGCCTATTGAAATAGGACAGAAGAAACAGCCGTGCTCTCAAGGAGTGACTATGGACTTTCTTCATTGTTTAGCTTGCAACCCAGCACTTGGAATGTATCAGTCCATTACTGTTAGATTTTCATGATTAATGGTGGAAGTATAGTCAGTAAATAACATTGCTGTGTTGGTAGTAATGTGAAAAGCCAAACCTGAGGAGAGGACATAAAACTTCAGTAGATGTGCACAGGCTGAGATTCTCAGCACAGAACTTGGTTGAAAAACTTCTTGCAGGTGGTTTGGGGATTTTGAGAATCAAATAGTTCTCTAAGCCTTGCCCCATTCACCCCCACTCCTGCCCCACAAAGTCACCACTGTTGTTTGACTGCAACTGAAAGGAAGGTTGGAGCTTCACCCTTTAATTAAGATGTTTGTGAGCTCGAGGTTTTGGGCCCCCTAAGGCGGGTAAATAGCTGCACTGACACCAGTTTGCACTTCCCACCTAATCTGTACTTGTGACTCACTCTAATTCATCAATTTCATTGATTTCAGTGTCAGAAAAGAGCATACTGTACTGGGTAGGCTTATTGATTAGCTAGCAGATGGTTTAGTGGCAAGATGTTTTCAGTGACTGGCCATATAAATAGTCATTGCATTTCAGATGATGTGGTATGGATTGTGACTTTTGTATGGGAAATTTAGGTATATTCTTGAGATAGTCGTAATATTTCATTTATATTTCTACAATTTAAGATTCTGTTCTTTCCAGTACAGGAGTCTGAATATGCAGTTCATGTAATAGTTATTGTACTTCCAGTTGACCTCCATTAGAGAAAATCTTAAGCTGATTACAAGTTGGCAGAAATAATTTTTCTAAAGTAATTTTTATGTATTTTGCTGATCTGAAAAACTTAATTTAGTTGATAGCTCCAGTTCCACAGTATATTGCTAAATGCATCTGCAATGCCAATTTTAAAAGCAGAAGTTATTAGTGCACCCCTCTTCTATACCATTCTGAACACTGGATTTTTCAATTTATGTTTAGGGATTTCCATTTATATTTCAAGGATTGTTACATCACTTAGTTAAAGGTGAGTTCAATCTTTTTCTGACTGTCTTTGTTCTTTGCCTATATATTTCTTTTTAACAGTTGCATAGCCAGACTTGGGTGTCCCCATTCGTCGGGAGAGTTGCAGAAATGCTTTGCTTCAGTCCACCACCTTCTTGAGTGACTTTTAAGGAAGAAAATAAATAGAACAGTTATTCTTACCATTTTATCGTGACTCCCACAGTACTGGACTTTTGTCTTTAAAGCCATAGGTCTTGGAGTCTGATGATGATGTCAGGTTTCATTTGAATGAGAATGAGAAAAACCTGAAGAAAAAGTTGAGAATATAAGCCATACCCCAGAATCCTGAGGAAACAGGAAGGGGGGGGAAATCTAGATTTGTTTCTCTTTTGTTTATTACATTGTTTTTATTATTATTCATTACATTCTCTTTAAACGCAGTTTAGTAAGTTCTATGATTTGGGAGTATTTGAACATGGAAGAAGCATGAGGTTGTGCAGAGCTGGCCCTCATCTGCCAGTCTGTAGAGATAGCCTTGACTGAGAACAGAGGGGAGCAGCCAGACCCTAGGACCTGCTGAGCTGCACTTCCTCTCCCAGGCTCTCTGTGGAAGACTACAGCTAGCTATAGTTGAATACCTGGTTGTGTCTCTGATCACTCACACCCTGCAAGGTGGAGTCTGGTTTCTCTTCATTTTGGAATACGTTGACAACCTTCTCCCCAGCCACTAGCAATGGATCATTTAATATGAAAAAAGAAGTAGTTGTCTGTATTTCCAGGGTAGGTTCAATGAAAGGAGGCATTGTGATCAGCTGGTCTGTATTTCTCAGGTGTCCTTGCCCCAGGAGTACCACAACACAGCCTGGCCACAGCACAGGTGTTTTTTATCTGGGTGTGCAGGCTCTCACTGCTGAGTGGGGAAGGGACAGACTGGTGATAGGAAAGCTGCTGGCAAAAAGGAAAATTCACCAAGAGAGTGTCTGTGTTACAGGGATCTGCCAAGATGTGCATCTGACCAAGAGCAGAAGATGTGTATGGTTCCGGGTGCTGCTCATCCTGCACACACAGTGTCCCTTAGAAAACATGATGAGCAGACTGCCTGAAGTGGATAGTCTCCACTGGACTTTATTCTGGGTTTTGTGTGTCACCCTAGACTTTCCTACAGTTTTGAGGGATAGGGGTAATTTTCAACAGACATTAAAAGGTAAAAAAATTAATTGAGTTGGTCGCTGTTCACAGAAGGAGGATCTCCCATGACAAAGACTCTTAGAGCATTTCCATCTCTTTTGAAAGTCTCTTACATTTGAGTGACTCCAAATAAAAAAAAAAAAAAAGGCTGCTGTAGTGTTTTCTTAGTCAGCTAAGCCCTAGGGCTGGGGATTTTTCAACAACTTCCAAAGCTTGCAGAGCTGAAAATTTGTAAGCAACTCATTTATCTGTAAAAGACACCATGACCTCAACAGCCAGAATGCAGAGGGGCAAAGCTGATGTATCTTAGTGAAATCCAGACTGGGAGAAAAAATCACTCTGTCCAAGCTGTACTTGCCATTCCTGACATCCCACTGTCAACCGGAATTGCAGGGTTTAATAGGACACTCATCTTGAGATCTTCAGGTGCTGAAAACCAAAAAGGTTAGATGGTGAAAGCCAAATATAAACGAGTTTGAGAATTCAAGGAGAGATATACCTTTTATATTTACTTCTCATCCTGATCCCACTGTTTGGTTTACTCTGGAGATATTGGCTGAATAAGGACATAAAGATATATAGAAGTGTATTTTATTATCTTGAGTAAATACTTTTGCCTTTTGATTCGTGTTTTAATCCCTGATTACAGGGGATCACCGTTTAAAATGTGTGTCTTTGCAATTGTTGGTCCAGTTGTAGGTATGTCAGAAATGACAGCCATATACATCAATGATGTATTTCCATTAGTTGCTTTTGACGTTGGCTACCTAAGCAAGAGATTTTTCTCCCAGACTGTAGCATACTGAGTCTCAGATACTTTTCCCAGTAATGTGGTCACTTATTTCCTTTGCCCAACTAGTAAAATGTAACAGGGAATAAATAAATTTATAAGAAATTAAATTAATACATTTATGAGAATTACTTCTGCTGCTCATTCTGAGACTTAGCAGACCTGCAATTTTTGTTTTCAAATCACATGAAAGAAATTCTCCCAAAGTCTTCAACTTGAAAGAGTTCAGAATTTGAACAGAAAGGCTTATAAATGTTGTCATTTAGTGTTGAGGTGGACCCATAGAATCACTTTTCCCCCAAGGTGTTACTTGTGTTGTTGTCTTTATCTGTCCTTGAAGTCCACTTACATCTACTAAAAAGAAAGATGTCATGTTTTCTGCAAAATATTTGCATTTCACCACACAGGATGTTGCTATGTGACCCAGATTATTCAGTAAACCATTTGCACTGAGAGTTCAAATGCTGTAAATGCAACTGCAAGAAAGAACAGCTTTGACTTTGATCTCTACTTTGTGGCTAGCACAAGTATTTTACCACCTGGAAATAAGCAACACATGAAACATACTTCAGGGTAAATAGCAGACATCAGGTTATAAGGACATGTTATACGGACATCTGAGCAATGAAGATCCAAAGTTAACTCAGTTAGCTACTGAGTAGGAGGCAAGACAGAATGAAACATGCACTCTCAGGTTAGTGTCCAGTGCACCTTCGTTAAATTTGTCAGATGAACTTCAGGTAAGAACACTGTTCTTCCTCAGCAGAGCACTGAAGTGCACCGTCTACGTGAAACCCAACCATGGGTTAAAGGGGAAGAGCATACTTTATGAAAGATAAGTGAAATTAAACATATGCTCAAGCATTCTGTGCCATTGGGGTATTAGTCGAGGTCAAAAAACCAAACATGGTGGTTGTACATTAGGTTTAATCTCCAAAGCATTGCTACATTCAGTTGCTATATGATAATACGTCTGTATCAGCAATACACCAAAACACAATGGCACCAAAACACCTAGCCAAATCAATGATACCTAAATGAAAAATAGCACCATTTATATTGTGATTATTAAATTATGCCTTTCAGACTCTGAGCTGCAAACAAGGTTCATGTATGTTGATTTTTATATACAGAAATCTGCATGAGTAGTACTTATATATAAGATGAATGGGATAAAAAAGGTAATCCAGTCTGAACCTCCTTATCATGAGCCTATGCATGGGAACAGGATTGGGCCTTGGATTTATTTCTTTGTCTCAGTGAAAGTTTTTACTAAATAAGAAACACAGATCCCAGCGAAGCAAGGTAGTCTAAATAAGAATAAAACAAGAAATTTGAAGTCTGATAAATTCAGAAGTATGAGAAAGCTAGAAATAAATAAATAATTTTGTAATCAAAATTATTTCATAAATCCTACTTCTAATTTTCATCAGCAAGCTAGTGCATCATTGTTAAGAAACATGAGTGTGGAAAAATGCACTTAGCTCTTAGCACAGACTCAACTCTAAAAACTAATTTTGGTAGAAAATTATCAGGAATACAGTTGCCCACAGTAAGCATCAGTTAAGTCAGGGTAGTATTTATTGCAATTGCAGCGTGAGCCATCTTGTTTTTCATCTGTGTGTAAGGTCTTCACTGCTCTCGCCAGCAGCTGTCTCTGAGGAATTAAGGCTGTCACTGCTTTGAGACTGACATTTGAGAGAGGTTTAGCAGTTTGTATCCTGCAAGAGGCAGTGTGGTTGGCTTTCCAAGTTTGCAGATCTGGCCAGGACAGGGAGGCTCTCAATGGCCTGTTACGCCTGGAGCCATCAGAACTGCAGAAGGGTCCACGGCCCACTCTGAATATATGCATGCTTTCATGTTTCTGTTTAAGAATGCCGTTCACTTGCGTGACAGCACACACACCCAGCATGAGTTCCCCTGCTTTGTGTTGTCCCTCCCTTTTTTACCTCAATTGCATGCCTGTCAGATTGTGTGAGTGAGCTGCTTTCCCCACTGCATTCCATTGGTGGTGGCTCTCAGGGTTGGAGTGCAGGAAGGAGATGCTCTCACCCAAAACTGCTTCTCAGCTGCTGTTGCATGGTTAATTTCCAAAACCTTTTTTATTGTGTGGCCTGTGCATCTTGATTACCATCTGCCTTGACGAACCTTTCCCAGTGAAAATGCCACCAAGGTTCATAAGATCTAAGCACTTTAGGTTTGGTTTTGACAGTTTTTTGCTGGGGGGCTCCTCATTGTCTCAGACTTAGCTGCATGTGTTTTACAAGCACAGAGTAGAGCACCGGCAAGTGGAACCTAAGGTACATTTAAAATGCTGTCAGAGATAAAAGTGACACAGTTGACAATATTATTAAATACTCTATAATGGTCTTCAAATAATTTTTTTTTTCAACATTAGCTTGTTAATTAGCCTCTAGACAGGTTTCCCATGTTCTACAACATCAGTTGGGGAAAAATTCTAAGGCTATTTTTTTCTCACTGGAATGTGCTTAATTTATATGCCCATCTAAGTTTAGACATGTATTCTGTATAATACAATACCTGAGCTCATCATTTTTGACTCGTATAAAATTACATCAGCAGACAATTCCAGGACCATGCTTCTGTCATTAAGTAGTAGAAATAAAACAACAGCTAAAATGTATTTTATGACCATTTTTTATAGCACTCTCTTTGTCACTCCCTTTTTCTTAGGCTAGTTTTCTTTTGGTTTGTTGAACAGAAGTGAAAGCACTTTTTATTACCATATGCTTTCTCAGCTAAGGATGCTGAAGGGACCAATGCTTAGTGGGATGATGACTGAGGGACAGGAGGAGAGACAGGCAGCCTTGAACTCAGTAGTACTTGGCAGTGATGGTTGGTATGAATTTCTCAGCCTGTGATTGAGCATGACATTCCGCAGAGGATGGATTATTGATCTTCAAAGGTCAGAGTCATGAGCCATACAGATCTGGTGTGAGCTGAGTGCTGGCTTGGTCTTATTTCTAGCCCATCAATGCCCATAAGAATTGAAGGCTATTATTTGCAGATTGAGAGGTTTCACTGTCATCAAAGTACAAAATTACTGCAGGGGAAAATATGTGTCAAATAACATAAGCCAAGACTCTGCAGCAAGGTCTGAAACTGTTAAAGCTCTGTGGATGAAAAGTTGTCCAGTACCTCTGGCCAGCAACTTACCCAGTAGCTTTGCGAGACAATTAAAAGGAAAACATACTGCATGGGGGGCGTTGTTTTCATTTAAGAAAAGTATGTGGTGTATGCTTACCAATTATTGCTTATTTCTCTAAACTGAGGCACATCTCTGTATAACCATTACTCTCTCTAGGGAAGGTTTTCTGTAGTTTCTGCATTTGGGGAATCTAAATGCCATTCTCAGCTGTCACTTAGGCCCATGAAAGAGCATTCAGGTGCTAAATAAAACTTAAGTAACCAGTTTTCTAGACAGCCCTAAACAGCTTTGAAGTGTAAAGTCTGGTCAATAAAATTCATAGTCTCAGTCAGCTTAGTACTTTGTGAAATTCCAGTAAATTATTTATTCACCTTTAGCTACTTAAATGTCTTTGAAACCTGGTTGCTAGAAACTGTTGAAAGTCAGTAGTTGCACAGAGTGCAGCAAAAGGCTCCAAGAGGATGCCTTGACCAGCACTGAGTTGTACTGAAACGTTGGAATCAGAGTTAAGAAGATGAAAAGTGAAGTTGTCTTTGCAGCTTCCTTCCCCTCTTCTCTCTTCCCCCCTTGATTTGTTTTCCACAGAACTGGAAAGAAGGAGTGGAAAATGGGGTGGTTGTTTATATTATGTGGTTATTTATTCCCAAGACCGGGTAGTGAGAAGCCAAATCTAACTTCAATCACAATGTCCAGGTTATATAGTTTTAAGGGAAATACAGATTTGACAGAATTTTCAACTGCTATTGTGAATACTTCTTTGAGCTGCAGTTTTAGTTAGAAACTTTCTGAAGTAAAGCATTCCCCACACAGCAAGTCTAATTTCTGAGTGCTGCTGAGGATTTGTTTAGATTTGGTATTGTAGGCTTTCTTTTAAGGGGGTTCTCTTTTTTTTTTTTTTTTTTTTTAATTCTTTTTAAAATTCTTTTTGGTGCCTGTAACTTGGAAGGCCTGTGGCTACCTTAGCAGAAAAATCCCAAGAAACAGCTGAAAGCAATACCCATCAAGGGGAACTTGTCCCACACAAAGTAGGGAGGAACAGAAAAAGGAGAAACAAATGGAAAAGAAACAGAAAAACCTCAGTGTCAGTTTTTGGCAAAGAAAACATACATCTGATTTGGTCCAACCACTTGTGCAGAAGGACATGATTTATCTTGTCCCTGTTTTAGTCTCATCAGAAGAAAAGTAACTGTTTTGTAGTATTTGCTCTCTCCACTCAAGAGGCTGTTGAGACGGAAATAGCGATAGGATTGCCTCGGACAGAAATGCATTGACCTGCCCTATGTAGGAAGGCTTTCAAAACTCCTTCTTGAGTGGTAAAATGCAAGGCAAAAGCTTATACGCTAGTTCTTCATCCTCTGATTTAGACATGGAAGTACCCTGTTACACAGTGTTGTATTCTCATGTGTTTGTGATGCTTCAGTCTGTGAAGTTCACTTGTGCAGTGGGTGGTGTGCAAAGGTGCTGTATAATCAGGTGAGAGTAAAATGATTTGTGTTACCATTGTTCAGCAATGCCATTCCTACATATATTGACTGTAAATTCTCACTTTATTTTGTATACTCTATTTGCTCAGTTCAGGAGTGGACAAAGTGCTTCAGTGAATCACATTAGTAACATTTCTATTACCTTAAAATGGCAGTAGCTATTAGAAACCTTTCTTTAAATATGTATCCAATAAAACTTAAGGTGTGTATTTTTTCCAGGTCTTCTGTCACATGAAGATTAGTTTATGCTCAGTGACATATTGATGTCATTCTCTAAATGCTAACCCTATGTAATAAACGAGCAGATACTCCCTGAATGGTATGCAGCAGCTTCCCTGACGTTAACAGCAATGTATTTATATCCTCCTATGGCCAAAACCCTCAGGACTAGGAGAGCAGGGGAGAAGAGGGATCAGAAGCAGGTAAAAGGCTAAAGGCTTATCCCCGGCCAGTGCAGCAGGTTGCTGACACTCATCTGTCCTGTCAGGTAGTGATGTGAAACAGTGTTAGTATCAGCAAGGGTGCATTAGTGTCCTGCCCCTAGTGCAATCATGGGGGTGAGCCTTTGGTAGTGTCCCAAGGGCTCTGAAACCCCATAGCATTTGCAGTGTGCCTGGAGAAGGGACTGCTGCCAACCTCTCTGTTGCAGGGGAGCGGCAGAAGCACGTTTGCGATCCTTCAATGCCTTGCAGCCCATGGCTGGAGTACAGGTGTAAACTGCCTTTGGCTTCAGGTCATGTCAGTTCTCTAGCCACCACTGGGGAGGGTGGGTTCATGGGCTGGACTCCTTCAGCTGCCACAGCCAACCCAGCAGGCATCAGATGTGAAGCTCAAGAGCTCTGTGCTGAACTCAGCTTTGCAGGTTGTTGTCAACTCTTGTCAATTCAACCTTTCGGTCTTGTGCCTAACCCTGAGAGGAGACATCAGGTGCATGTTTTCAGTGAGGTGTGGTTTCAGACACAGTGAATCACAGTTCTCATCCTGAAGAGGTGATATAGGAGCTCAGACTTAAGACTCAAATTCACACAGTACTTGGAGCACACATTTCTTTTTTGTCTTGGGTTTTTTTCTGAAGAGAAAGATAACTATTTCCCAACCAGTTGATGTCTTTTGCATTATGCATTCTGATGCATCACATTTCCTTGGTGGAAATGGTTTCTCATATTTGCCACAATGTTGTATTGCACTTTAAGGTTACAATGGCAGCATTTTAGAGAACCCTGAAATTTTACCACACCGAGGAATGAACACAGTGCCAAAATAAAATATCTTTTAGACATTATAGAATCATAGAATGATTAAGGTTGGAAAAGACCTCCAAAATCATCAAGTCCAACCTTTGACTGAATAAGGAAGACAAAATTAGTTTCAACTTTTCTTTGCAGTGGTAGTTTTCATCTAGAAGCCTCATTCAGCATTGATTTCCCACTTTAATCAATGAGCCTTCTCTGCCTATTGATCTTTGTGTGTTTTGTGTTTGGCCTCATCATTTGGAAGAGGACTGTGGTAAATGGCAACATTAAACAAACTGGTAAGAGATTTATTTTTGACTGGTACAATTTTTGACTGTAAAATGGATTGTTTTAAAGATAGAACCAAGCACACAGGTGTTCACTAGTCCTGCAGAAGACAGTTTTGCTATCTCAACTTGTCAGCTTCTGCTTATGGACAGAATAAGTACGTAGAAATATGGAGAGCACTTTCTATGGGAAAAGCACAGAAAAACATAGTGTGTTTTTCATAACAATGGAGAGAAAGTGTACAGAAAAATATTTGAATTTTTTTTTTGGTCTAGTCTTGGGATAGAGTCTCTGCTTCAGTGTGTAGTATTTATTTTTCATCATATAGAAAAGGCTGTGCCCATTCACAGTGAGCTCTTGGCCTCATCAGAGCAGTTCTCCCATCTAAATGTCTGTAAAAGCCTTTAAGAAACCTTTTGTTATGCTTTCTTGACATTTTTCTATGCGTATACTATATATAAGCATACATGTTAAAATCCACACTGTTCATTAACTAAAGCATCTCAAAACACGAGTTTTCATTTTTAAGAAAGAAGGGCAATTATTAAAATGGAAATGTGGTCTCAGGAAATATATCAATCTTGGGTTTAAATCTTTCCTAGATCTCCACAGTCTTATAATAAGAAAAGGAAATACTAGTTTACAAGCTAGGATAGAAACCCTCCGTGGGCACAAGGTGCCCATTATTCCCTGTGCTGCTTTCTACTTGAAATTCTGAAAGGCTGTCAGTGCTGACCTGAACTTGGAGTTTTGCACAGCATGTTAACTCTCTGGGTAATCAGGCTAAGAAAACCCTAGATCAAAGCCTATTTGAACCTATTTGAGCCAAACCCAGGAGTACTGTTTTCTATGTATTTGGAATTAGCTTTTGGGTTGTTGCTTTTAAGTAACTAATGAGCCATTTAATACTGTGCAAGCTAAGCATTTCTACATTCTGATACACTTGAATTACTGTGGTTCTTGGTGTGTGTTGTTAAGTTGTGCAAGCTGTAGGATGGCTGTAAATAAAATCACACTTTTGAGCAGGTAATCCTCAGTCTGATCTCCAGAAGGTGATAGTTTGATTCATAGGAGACAAAAGGTTCTTCTCCATGCATCTTCAACCAAATGAAAGGTGATAGAGCAAAGCATTAGGGAAAAATAATGTAAATACTTACAAAATGCACCCTGTACATGAATGCAAAAAATATGAGGTTTATTATTATATTCAACTTCTTAATGTGGTACTCTCTTATAGCAAGACTGTGGAACAAAGGAAAAGCAATGCAAACTCTTTAATATTTTGCTTGTTATCTTTAACAGGCAGCTGCTCTGTGTGGGCAGAATTCAATCCATGTCCTCAGGCTTTGCTACAAGGAATACCTCCCATGTTGCAAACATGGAGAAAAAAAATCTTACCTTTAGCTGCTGTTTAAGCGAGCAAGCATGTTAAGGGTGACACTGGCATCAAAAAATATAAACTCTGAGACACAATTACTGATGAAACTCTTTAGATGGGACAAAACTGAGTCAACACTACAAAGATGAAACAGATAAATCATGTGGTCAGAAAATAGAGAAACTGGAAGGAAAATACAAAAGTCTGCAACTTCCTGTACCTAAGTAATAACCAGAGACACCTCCAGTAAAAAGTGGCACCCTGTGAGACAGTGATGTGTACAAATCTCCCTCGCTAAACAAAAAGAAGGAAGGAGGGAGTGGGGGAGGAAAAAGGAAATAAAAGATAAGAAAGACAAAAGGGTAGACCTGATGGGAATTTACTCTGATGCAGCTATATTTTGCAGCTGTACTGCTCTGAAGTTCAAGTGACTGAGTTCTCTACCTAGGTTTTTCCTTGCTGACTTCAGGATTAGGATTCATAGACCAAAAGGATTTAGGCAAGTAGGCTTTGCTTTTGTTACGTTACCTGACTTGTTAAAAGCAGCAGTGTTGATTAAGGATTTTTTCATTGCCTTTCACTAGGCTGATGTGTTCATCAAGTTTTCCCATTTTCCTACATTTCATCCTGACAGCCAGGATGGGCTGGTAGGGAAGGGAATTTTACCCACACTCCTCTGGAGCCCCAGTGAAGAGGACTAGAGGTTGGCATGACAGGGCCTTTTCTCTGTGGGTTTAACAGTCTGTTGATTTGGTTTTATAGCTTTTAAACGAATTATTATTGCTTCTCTAGATGTTCAGGAGTGAGGTCTTCTTGAATCTGTGATTGCATTTTATTATGGTCATAATGATAAAATGTCTTGGACCTTTGAGGAGTGTGAAAGGATCAATAGAGTGCAAGACAGATAAAGAACAAAAACGTCGTTTGGGTCACTGTTTAATTCTCTATCCATCTGTGACCCCCACCTCCAGACCTCAGCTGCTACTTGCGCTACTGGAGATAAAAAGAGAAAGATATTAGGGTCCTTGTGATTATCAAAGAGACTGGGTATTTTAAGAGATATCATGATTTGCATTAGTTGCTGAAAAAAAAGGAGGAGCTATTCTTCAAATTTTCTTTGTATCAGAAATATTAACATAATAACACCAACCTTACTGAAGATGAAATGTCTCATCATAGTCCAAATGGTGCATTCTAACACATAAATACTGCTATATGCAAACCTCTTGCTGTTCCAAAGGATTTGTACATAGGCGAGTATTTGCAGTGGCATAGGAATTAAATTTCTGAATCCTTCTTTGATGCTTATCATTTTGTTCAGTCTGGGAGAGATTTTCAGAGCAATTGCTTTTAACTCACAAAATTCATATCAGGATGTAAATTTTTTCAAAAGTAAGTTGTACACAAATCTTGCATCTTGGTTCAAACTTCTATGACTTCATTAGATCTTGCTTACAACCTTGCTGTGCTTAAAGCTGAGTTTTAATTTCCATTCTTAGCATCTTTTTGACTTGCATGTGATTTTTACTGGGTAAGTTTCCTGGGAGTCAAATTTGGTAGCTTCTGGATAAGAAGGAGGAAAATGATCAGTGGAGTGATGCGTTGATGTGCAGGCATCCTGCACAGGCTTCTGCATGAGACTGGCAACCACTTCTTCACCTGATAATAGTCTTGAAAGGGTGGCTCCTCCACCATAATGCAAAGTGAGAGAGAAAGATCGTACTGCCTTTAACACTTTGTACATCCAGAATAATGCAGCCTATATTGAATTTTTCCATCTTCTGTACAACTCCTCCCCCTCCAGAGTTCTAGGGTAGTAGCTGAGATTTTAAATGCACAGTAGTAAAGCTGTTCAAAAATAAAGTTTTCCTTCCATGGGAGATTTCAGCATTTCAAAATTACTTTCTGCTTTAAAATGTAGGTGGAAGCAGAGGGCACATGATTAAATTTTGTCTCAAGTTTCAACTTGAAGTGTTCAAATGGAAAAAATGTGCATCTTCAGTAGAATTTAAATAATTTGGAATTTTAAAGTGAATTTTTAAAAAATACTCATTTGAGAAAATATTTCAGAATTACAGGTAGGAATTTTTTGGTGTATGTTTTTCTGGAGGATGGAAAGGATTTTTCCACTCTGGAATATAAATTTTGTAATTCATTTTAAGAAGCCAAAAATGTAACTGAAAATCAGTATTTTTCTGCTGCCAAAGTTTTGAAATCTTACTTTATGTCATTAATATTTCTCAGTGAATGTTTACCTGGCTTTATGCTGAAAGTAGTACTATGAGAATCAAAATTTCTAATGTCCTGACCTGTGTTTAATTAATATTAGTACTTTTCCTTTAATTCCTGTACCTGTTTCCGTTCATTTTCTTATTGAACTTATCTGGCAAAGGGAGGGTCTCTAAAAGACAAAAGAGGTCTCATGTTACTTCAAGTTATATCCAACAAGTCCAAACCTTCTTGGATTAAAGGGTAAAACTCCACTGAAGTCAATGGAGCTTTAAATTTTGGCACCATCAGAAAATTTGTCCTGTGGAATGCAATTGCATTGTCACATTTTGAATGCTCTTCATTCTCATGACAGACATTACTAAAGGAGTTTCTTTTCAAGCACTTACATATTTATTATTTTCAAAACCCATTTCCTCGGAGAGGTCAAAAGCTCTTCTCACCACCATAGGGAGTCCATGGGAATTCTGGCATTCTGAAGTACCGCAGGTATCCAACTGCATTAAAATGTTGACACCTCCTTTTAGTTTTACTTTTTTAACGATGCTTTGTTTTTGTCATGAATCAGTAGTGGTAGAATCTAATTATTTTTTGATTGGAAGGGCAAGCACTGCAGCAGGAAAAATGTCACATTAAAATCGGATTACTTCCAACTAATCCATTAAAAAAATTCCCCTAGTGAAAAGACCTTATCCCTGATTGCTTTGCATTACTAGTGTGATGCTATAGTACCACTTTTATACCATGTTTCTGGCAATTTTTAGTATTATCTATTTAGAAAATAGATTGCAGATCTCCTCCAAAGCCAAACATTTTGCCTGCTTGGCTGTATGATAAAGCTGGAGTTTCTCCTCCTTGCCTATGTTGATATTTTACCTTAACAAGAGGGAACAAAGAAATTATTTATTATTACTTGTGTGCATTACTTTAGAACCCTGAGATCCAAACAAGGCCTCAAGACCAAACCCTGAGGTCCAAACAAGACTGTGCAAAGCATTGGGGTACTACACAGATGCAAATAACTCCTGCCTGAAGAGCTTTTGGACTACAGCTCCACTCCTGTAACCTGGGGCTACTTGTTTGTCCCGTGGGCAGGTTACAGACCTGGGGAGTCACATACGGGGTGGAGAACAGGGGAAGAATTCTTGGTTGTCCTGCCTGTATGAACACGGGGCCCCAGGGATTAAATCTCTTGCCCCAGATCACACAGGAAATCTGTGGCTGACCTGGACATGGAAGCCAGATCTCCTGTGTGGCAACCTCATCCCCTGGCCCATCTGTCCTTGCTTCCCCAGTGTCATGTTGGCCTCCAGCGCAGAAACTTCTAACCGAGGAATTTTCCATTGAGTTCTGCTGCTGATGAGTTTCTTTCTCACCAATAGGTGGAAACTGACAGCCCGGTTTCTCAGGTGACACAAGGAACGGTTCTGCCATCCCAAATGAGGCAGGAAAAACATCACGCAGAACAAGGAATTTTCCATAAGAAACTGTACCATAGCAACTGAAAAAGACGTTGAAGCACATTACACTTTCTCAGCTTGTTGCAACCTGTGCTTTGATGCAACAGGACATCAGAAAAGCGAAGACTTGAGTTTTTTGTTTTTCTTTTCCTCACTTATTTCTTTGGCCAGGAGAGTGATTGCTTTAACTGGTACTGCTTGATCATAATGAATTACAAGATTGTGTAACCTTTCCACATCCATCTTCAAAGTCTGTGCCAGAGCCTATGTTCTGGCATGCATTGTCATGCTATAGCTGGGGAGGGTGAGGGAATTACATCTGCAAACTTCCATAAGAGATCACAAGCTTCTGAAATTATAGGATAACTAACAAAATAGGATGCAGAAATACTTCCAACAGGCTGGCAGCTGTGCAATATGTGGCATTAAAATAAAGTTGAGTCACTAAGGAGTAGTGATATAGAAGCTAGCAAAAGTTTCTGTCTTTTTTTCTAAATGTACCCCAAATATGATTGTCTAATGTACCAGAAAAAAAAAGCCACTGTGCAGGAAAAAGTGGCTTAATGTCATTGTTTTGGATATGGACAAATTCTTGCTATATTAGGCATAGTATTTATTTAAAATGTTGCGTAAAATCTTTAAGGGAAGTCTTTGGAGGGCAGATGTTTGACTTGTTCCTGCTTAACTGTAGAAAACTCTTCAGAATGAAGAAATCTAAATTAACAGACTCAAAATGCTGAAGTGAAAAAACAGGGAAATCTCATTAGCAGTACTAATCAACTAAGGTCTGGAGATTCTCTTGCTTTTGAACTAGAGCAATTTAGTCATCTTCCTTCTCTTTTTTTTCTTCAGAGTTTATGCTGTACCCTACCTATATTTTATTTCTCCCTTGTGTTCCTTCTCAATAAACTCTGCAGTGTGGATCATCCTCCTCTCCTATATACCTGCAGATGACTTACTAGGTGGAGAGCTGCAGCATGTAGCACATTCTCTATGTATATACTGTCTGGTTGTTCGAATGCACAACCTGTCCAGTATCTGAGGTATTTCTGAGGTAAGGTGTCCCTCTTTTCTGTGAGACTTCCTGTTTCAGGTTCCCTTCAATGTCAGTGACAAGTCACTGCTTTGGGAAAATTATATCAGAATCCTGCAGAGCTGGACTTGAGCTAAAAGCACTGTACTGGAGCAGGAGTTGTCACAACTGTCCTTAATTAGGGCTTCCAGCAAGGTATACTTGTGAAAGCACAGTCCTTTTTGTACAGTAGCAGGGATAATGCAGATTTTCAAACCACTTGCTCCTAGCTGCTGTCCCAGCTTTCAACTTGGTTAATTATGGACAAAAATAAACCTTTTAAAATAGTATTGAGAAGAGATTTTTCCTAATAATGTTGTTTGGATGATAAGCTAGAATAGCCCTCATTAGGATGCAATTTACCATTTTCCCCAGCTTCCACAACAACTGACATTTCAAATGCCTACTTGGCACAATATGATGGAAAATTATTCCAGTAGTTCCTGTTCAGAAATCTTTATTTGTTTACATCTGTGAAGGTGTGGAAAGGGAGCTACTGCAAGTAGTTTTGAAGTGCTGGTTGTGGTATGTTAATCCCTGAGGGCCAGTTTAATTTTATTCAGGATAGTAGAGAAGATACTGTAAACTAGCAACATACAGACTGAAATAAGCAAATAACTAGGGCATAAAGCTAGCAGCATATCTCACGTTTTCTTTTGTTCATGGTGCATCTTTTTTTGTTTGTTTGTTTTGTGTGTGTGTATATGTGTGTGTATGTGCATTTTAGGGGATGCTGTGGGTTTCTTAATTGCTTTCTTACAGTTTCTCTTTGTGACTATTAATCTAGAAGAACTCCACTCACTTTCCTGGCTCAAATTTTGCGAGTGAGGATTACTTTCATGACATAAAATATAACACTGTCTTCTGTTTTTGAGTGTGCTATAATACACTTTAAAGAGGCTAGAATCTGTGAAATTACAAGGAAGTATTCATTGCAGCCAAATCCATATCTAAGGAGTTTCCACTGGAGCTTTTGAAATTAAAAAAGTGACGACAGTGAGGAGTTTGTACCATTGTTTTCAAAATATACCAAATAAGAACCTTGGTGAATACATAACTTACACTTTATAGCTTTGTGACACTGTTCAAGTAGAAACTAATCAATATTTAAAAAAAATCCCCACCAATATTATTGAACAGCTAGACATGGATTTCTGGCTTTATTTTCTAGGTGAGGGAAACAGTCATGAAGGGATTCACTCGGCAGAAGCCTCGTAAGAGTTGTTTGCCAAAGCACGGATGACAAATACCTTTTCATCTACGCCTGTGTATGCCTAGGTTTCAGAAGCAAACAATGTTGCCTCTATGTAGCTTCTCTGTAAGGAAAAATGCAAATCAGTACTGGTTATTTTTGCAGTTAGAGCCTGTTATATTCTTGGAAAATGTGGCTGATTACCCTTCTCTTACTGAAGAAAATGTTACAAGGGAAGAATAAATGTGGCAAGCAATGGTGAAAGCAACACACTAACCTGTAAGTTAGTTGGCAGTTATAAGTAGGAAAACACTGAAAAAAACAACAAACAAATCTTCGCATTGGTTTACAAATAATTATATTGTCTTCTGACCAGAAGGACAGGCTAGAAACACAGAGTCCTGGAAACTGCTTGAGGGACGTTTTTGTGGATGTTGGATTACCAAAAGGCAAAGTATCCCTCCAGCTCCACAACAGAGTTCAGACTGATCCCTCCTAAAAGCAGGTCCATACTTGCCCTCCTGCTGCTGGTGGTCTTGCAGGTGGCAGCAGCTAATAAATGCTGCTTGCAAAGTGGTCTGTTAATGTACACTGGTGACCTTTTGTTTTAGCTAAGTACAAACCAGGTGCATATCAAGGGCAATGCCCATTTCCTTAGATGGCTGTCAGTTCGAGGAACTAGAGACAAAGATCCAGCTGTTCCATTGGTAACAATAAAAATTATGGCAATTTTTAATATTTCCTTTACTGATAAGCACACTGGGTATTCTGCCATTCAGTTCAACAAATGCAGCAGCTGTTTGTGTTGGTTACTGCTGCTCAAAATGTTTCCCAAGTACATGAATATGTAAGCAACTGGTATTTGTTGATCCGGGAGAGAATTTGAACTTCAGAAGTAAGGGGAGAAAAACCCTACATTTTGCCTGTCTGAGTTCTATGTAGACTACCATTGCTGTAAATATCATGGTATACAGTAGTTGGAACAAAACAGTTTTGTTTCTTAAGAGCAATAGTCACATAGATGCTAGGTGAGAAACGAACTTTCCTGTTCCATGCATTTTTGTTATCTTTACAGAGACTAACAGAATTACATTTGCATTAATTTCAGTCTACAAGTATTAAAGAAGATTCAACTGAAAGTACTTTCCAAATATAAGGAGCACAGGGCAAAAAGAGAACTATGATTTATGGTGACATCTATTAAGTTTTTACAGAGTATCATATATGTGTACTAGCTATCAACATAAAATTAACTGGTACTAATTGGTCAGAGCTGCCAGCTCAGTCTGCTCATGAGTGTAACACTCTTCCTTAGATCATATTCATTATACTGACATTGTGTGTCAGATCCTGAATAAAGTTCATTCAGCCATTTCTGCCGTTCTTCTTGTTTGCCCTGCTATGTATGTGTGCTGCCATCACTGAGAGTTCATGTCTCAGCAAAGACTGAGTCTGTGTGTTTTGAGAAATACATGTATGGGGTATCTGCCCAATGGCCACTTCTCCAGCAACAGTGGGATTGTGGGAGGGCATCCTTTGACTGAATCATGCCTGGTGTTTTCCTCATTCTTGGAAACTGACTGGAACGAAGTGTTCAAAGTTCTTTCTTCCTCTCTTTCCTCTCTTCGCCCCCCCCCCTTTCTGTTTTTCAGAAAAGTCTGTAACTGGGTTCATTATTGTGTGATAAATCAGTAGTAAACTTCTATGCATTTTGCTTTGTCTGGGCAGCTCCTGTTCCTTAGTGACAGCGGTTTGGCTCAGCACACTGTAATTATCAAGTCAAAACCAAGATGCTTTTAGGTAGTGAAAGCATATTGGCAGAGACTGAACTTGTCCTAAACTTCATCATGGGCCACAGCTTTAAAAGATCCTATTTAGTGGTTGTTTTGTTGCTTTTGGTACTGGGGCTCTGACAGTTCATTATCACACTGGACCCTGTGGGAAGCTGTTGTTATCCTAAAGGAGTACAGGTCTTTGTTTTTCATTAGCTGTTGACATACTGTACAGTCTGTCAAAAGTATACTTTTGATTAATGTATTGGTTCATTCATTCTCTTTCTCTAAAATAAAGTTTTATTGATATGCAGGAGGGGTTTTATATATGTGTTAGTTAGAATTTACAAAGCCCTTATTGAAACAGATGTCTGAAGGAAACTTTGCTGAGAAACAGACCGGTGGGTTTGTTGTCTGAAGTGGAACCAAGGCACTCTCTGCTGCTACTTTAAACCTACCTCCATTTGACAGACCAGCTATTTACAGACTGAGTGACTGCTGCCTGAATGTCCATAGCCGTGGGGGCATACAGGGCATGGCACTGCCTTTGGTCTGCTAAAGGGCATGTGGCCCCAGGCTGCATGTTGTGCACACCAATTGCGAGGGGCTGTATATAGTATAGACTTTTGTTCCCTCACCAAATTTGTCTTAGCAAAGAGAAAGTATTCTCCTTATTTGTCTGAAATGTAGAGAAACATAATTGCAGCTGACAGATAAGACAATCCAGAGCTCAAGTGAGTGGAAGGACATTTCTCATATTCTTTGCTAGATCTGTTAGCTGGATGTGTTAGTTTTCAAATTACATGGTAACAACATGAAAATCCAAGAGGGAAGAAGAGAAAGCACATAACTTTTATGCAAGAAAAAATACCTGGGAAAGTCCTCCCATTCCCATCAACAAGTCACAGTTTTGCTTTCCTCACTGTGTCATGGGGCAGGCTGGATTTTCTATCAGGGCAATTAGAATAGGCACCTGTCTTGCTGCTGTTAAAAATACCTTTAAAGTGTTTTCAAATCTGTCAGGGCTGTAGTTCAGTGTAATTTTGAGAGCAGTTCCAAGAAGGAGCACTCCTGTTTGCTTAAGCAATCTCATTGCAAGGAGCATGGCATAGTCTCATTTGCATCCATCCCTAGGATTTGAAAACTGATGAAAAGTCACCCAGAGTGTAGAAACCTCATGACCTTTACACATGGAATAATTTGTTTTATATAAACATATACTTTATGGTATTAGTCCTTTCTAGTATGCAGGACAGAAGACACAGGTCACCAGAAGAGATGACGTTTGGTCTGTAATAAGCAGATCTTTTCAAGCTTGAAAAGTTGAGCATGTGCTATGTTCATGTGGAAAGAAGTTTTTGTTTTTGTTTTTTTCCCGGTGCATTTGCAACAAGACAAAAGAAGAGTCATCTTTGCTTTTCAGTTGTTGAGTATCTAATCCTAAAAACCCCACAACACGTTCAGTCTTGCAAACCCTTCATGACTTCTTTTGGTAGACCAGTAAGTGAGAACTTACTGTCTCAGCCCAGTAGTAAAGATGAATTTTCTGGGTGTGCCTTGCTTGCATATGCTGCTAATTGCATAATGAGCACTGGAATTCTGAAACAGTAGCAGAGGCCAAGGGGGAAATGCCCTGTATATGGCATGCACTAGCATAAAAGGTGTGTCAGGCTGTCTGAAACAAAACCAGAACAAGTGCCTTACCATGGTAGAAGGCAAAAATGCTGAAGGAGAGCGAGGCTGTAAAAGGGAATAGCCACTTTTCCAGGTTTGTTCACCTTTTTGGTCATCTGTTCTGTTGCATGGGGCTGTGAGGCAGTATGGTTAGTGCTAACCCCTTCTGGGTCCCCAGAGGATAGAGTGCAAACTGAGTTTCTTTCCTTGTCAGTGCCTAGGGAGACTTGAGACTTGTTTCCTCCCCTTTCTAATGACTTTGTTTTTCAGTGACTGATGTGTGGATCTGATCATAGGGTGAGGAAGGTTTTATGTTTTGTTTGTTTGCAGTGTCCAATGCCTTTACATGTCATTTGTGGGTACTCCTCAGAGATAACCAAACTCACAGCTTTTCTCTTTGTTTAAATGCCACTTATGGCAAGACCCAGGAAGGAAGGTGGTACATACAGAATCATAAGGGCAAATAATCATGTAGCACCAAACCCTTAACAGTGTGCAGTTAAGGAAGCAGAGACTGAACCTTCCACTTAGAGGAGGGGCTTGCCTCAGTTGGGCCAAAGAAAGCAAAACATAAGATAAGAAATGCCTGAGATTCATCTTTCCTCACAGAAAGCCACACAGTATGCTCTAGTCTGATAGAACTGTAAAAGGAATCAGGAAAAAATTTAGGAAAAGTGTAAATAATATGCTCAAAAGTATTCTGTGGAAGACTGGGCTCTGTCATGTTCCTATGATGTTTTCTCTAATGTTCCCTTTTCTTTCCATGCGCAATTAGCTACAATAGGGCAGACTAATCTAATGCGGCTGATCAGATGCTATGCTATCTTTCAGTAAAACAGTTCAGCAAAAGGTAAAGACTGAATATGTGCTTTACTTTTATATAAGGGAATAGAATTTGGAACTGTGAGCCAAGTGTACAGTTTATTTCTTCATAAGCTTGAAAGCTCCATTTAGTTTTCATACTTCCTTTTGAAAGGCCACCAGTAAAACCCTTTTGTACTCCCTCATGTCAAGGTACAAAATTATTTCCTTTTCCTTTTAAAATGAGAAGAGAAAAAGCAAAGCAGAGAAATGTACATCAAAAGCAGAATAATCTCCTTTGAATTTCACCTTTACACCACCTCCACCAAGCTTGAATATGGCACTGTTTCTGAGTGTAAGTTTCTTTCAGTTCCTGCTTCTCAGGCAGATATCGTGGGATGCTTTTCAGGCAATGTCTGTTTCTAAAAAGATAGAAAACAGTTAATATTTTGAAGACAGTATATTTATTAGCCCTTCCCCTTCTGCAAGCATCTATTATATGAGACATGCTACATGGTACTCCCCATCCTTTGCCAAGTATTTCTCTTTCTGTAACAAAGAAGATCTCTAAAGATTAGTATTGTGCAGAGGAAAAGGATATCCTAGTTTGAACTAAGAGAAGAGTGTTGGTGCTGAGATCATTGCCTCCAGTTAAACATGGTAGATGGACCAGATTTGCCACCATAAAATAATACCAGCAGAGGTTTTATACAGCAACTCACACACAGCAGCCTCTAAGTTGTAAAATCACTAATCTTTTGGGAAAAGTGCATTGAGATTGATATTTACAAATTAAGTGTATATGTGTGTGCAAAGGTAATGTTTTGCCAAAATTCAAATACAGTTTTCAGCTTAAAGCTGATTTACTGAAATACTGTGCTGAGAAGCTTTTAGTAGGCTAGAAGCAGCATAGAAAGAGAAATGCAGGGTGATTAATATCTGCTACTTATTCTGAAAATAAAGTGCCAAATTTAGCTTTCAGCTATTTTGTTATATCCCAATTGTTTTAGCATGTAAAAGATCATTTTTAGATTGCTGAGGCTTGAAGGTCTTGTCTACCTTAGTTTTAGTATGCAAGGGCAAATTTATGTGTGGATAAACTGTTGATTTATTACTATTTTTTCCCTGAAGGGTGAATTTAGCTCATAAGGCTTATGCATTTAAAACAATGATAGCATTGTTATAATTATTCTAAAGTACTATTTATTCAAGTGTAAGGGTCTAACCAAGTATGGCATAATGGCTATCCATAGCCAAGCTGAGAGGATCTTAGCCAACTAAACCAAATCAATTATGGTAAAAAAAGAGTAAAATAAAATACCTCAGCAAAAATCAATTATTAACCCCAAAAGACTGCAAACACTGAAGTTTTTTCAGCCAGAGAAGAGCTGTGCCAGCTACAGTAAAATGAGTTTGCAGTGGGCAAGAGCTATGGTGCCCCTGCTGCTGTGGGCAGGTGGGAGAGGGCTGGGCATCCTCCAAAGAGCTGCAGCACTGTGTTACAAAAGGAAGCCTAATTCTTACTCAGGAAGATAGAAATTCCGGGATTTAAAGTATAGATCCTGTGAGGATTTAAGTTGTAAAGGGAGCATCTGAAAGGTTAAGCTGCAGCAATTGCAGATTTATTTGATTTATCATCAGATGTAAGTCCAGACAAGTAGGAAGTAAATGCCTGGGAATTAAGTAATTTCTGTGACAGTCACTGGTTGGCCTTGCATAAATACCTTCAGTTCTTCCAAGGAAGTTCACGTCCTATTCAACTTGACCATTAAAGATCTCCTTAAGGCTGACTTAGGATCTGATGCCTGTGAGAAAGCTGACAAATCACTGATGGCCAGTCTGTTATAATACTGTTTTACGGTATTATAACTGTTCTACAACTGTTGAATTAAAGTATTTTTTCAAAGAAACAAAACAAAATTTGAATTTCTTTGGAAGCTGTACTTGCACAGGTAATGTGGTGAGGCCCAAGTGTCTTTCTGCCTTCATTCTGGCCTCCCTAGTCAGTTTTCTATAGCCTGTACAGTGCCTAAATTTAGAGCAGAGTACCTGAGGATCAGGTTTTCTGTTGGTTTATTTTACATCTGTTGAAGAGGTGTGAGTTGAGTCTCAGATGTGGACTATAATATATATTTATATATTTAAAATATACTGTTTGGTTCTTTGTACCTAAAACGGTTTTTGTGCCTACAACAGACTGGACACCAGTCTTGAATGAGTATTTGTTGCTGCTATATGGTGAAAATTAAACAACAATAGTACTACACAAGAATATATAGAGAATAATAAGTAATGAATGTTGCATGCGATAAATACATCAAATTATCAGAAATATACAACTGAGCTGGCCTGTTTCTGGACCCAGGCAAGGCTGACAGGTTAAAAGGTTAAAAAAAAAAATAAAAAGGCATGTTATTGGCTTTTCTTGCTGTGTTAGAGAGTAGATACTTCAATGTGCCAAGATTTCTATTCTGGCAATAGCTTGTAGAAACTGTAGAGATGCTGCTATTGCATAACCTGATGGCCGTCAGTCTAGACTTGCTGTCTGCGCTTTGTAATGGTTTTATATCCTTCTGCTGTGGGTTTCCATCAGAAACTTCACCCCTCCTTTTATGTGAATGACAAATGCTGTACAAATTTGGTATGCTATCTAAACAATCACTTGGCCATTTACACCTCTTTTTTCTAGCAGGATTTTAGAAATAGTTGAATCTTCAAAATTGCAATAGAAATAGTGGGAAAAGAAAGAAAGAAACTTGAAAAATGTCTTTCTGTGGCACCTTGTGTCACATCACAAGCTGAGTCTTTTCTATGACTGCTTATTTCTTACGCAACTGTGAGTATAATATTACCTTGCCCATTTGCTTGGCATCTTGAAGGTCTTCATTTTCTTCTCAGAGTCCTGGCACAATAGATTTCATCAGGACTGTTATACATGTGTACTGCTAGCAAAATTTTGAACAGTATCCTCAAAAGCAGACTCAGCAGATGATTCAAGTGGGCATGATTTTCTCATGTTGGTAGTTCAGTGAGCGATAATGATGGAACCTGTCTGCTGTGTCCTTCAAGCAGTGAGTTTGTGTTTCAGCCTCTCCATAAATCTTCTCTGCTGTTCTGCAAGGCACATGGGAACACATTTGAAACTTACAGCACTTGTGATGTAATTGGATGAGGTGGTCAAGATGAGACACTGTCATGCATACCACATAACTGCGTAATTTTTGTGCTCTTTAGAAAAAACAGCATTAAAAAGGATTAGCCATAATCTGTGGATGTGCAGACATATAGGGAGCTGATTTTATGTTTTTATCACAAGCTTGTGGAGAGTGATAAAAGAATGTGGCTTCCAGCTGGGAAAAAAACTGGAAACAACTCCTAGAAAACTGAAAATATTGCAGAGAAAAGTAATGAAAACAACTGGAGAACATGTTTTCTTGGGAAGAAGGACTTGTGTCTCTTTGCCTCTCCAAGAAGAGCAAGAAGAGTGTTGATTATGTATATTTAATACCAGATCTTAAAAGTCTACTCAGACTATCAGAGCAAGTCTCCTAGACCCCAAGGGAGAGAGGTGCAAGCCAGACAAGTTAATGATTAAGAGACAAAGGCACACGTTTTTATTAGCAATGAAATGATTACACATTAGAGCAAGTGCATAGTTTAGAATTTCAAATCAAGAGTGGCACAGTCACTTTCTGGAGGCAGTCATGTGCCAAGTACAAGTTACTTAGCTCAATATTATGGTCCTTGCAGTGTGGAAAGTCATCTTAGGTGGTGTAATGGCCACATGTAGTGGTAAAATACTAGAACCTATTGTTTGTGACCAAGGTGAAACACTGTCACTCTGTCACCTTTCATTTTTTAGTTATGGGGAGAAACATTTTAATAGTGAGTATCCTGCTGTCAATGGCTGGATTCAGTCACATCCAGTTCAGTAAATTCATTGTGGTGAGGTGATCCTGAGTTGCCTTTTCTGCTGGGACCCGTTCCAGAATGTGGTGTGACCCTCTCTGGTCAGCTCTCTGTCAAAGGTAGGTTACCTGAGGAGTGCAGTCCTGTGCCTCCAGATACATTTTGCAGGATAAGTTTGATGTATATTGACAGTATGACATGATGTTTGCTAGTGAGTGAAATACCTAGAAGTCCAACTCTGTTGGTAGGATGTCCCTTAGACCTTGAAATGAGAAAGGATACTTTTTCTGCAATTTTGCTCCCTGTTGCCCTCTGATTCCCTGCAGTCATCCATGGGAGCTGTCTGCTTCTAAGGGTGCAGCTGTGTGGTTATTATTTAACACCACAGCCTCTTTTCAGCATTTACCCTTTTTTAATTTGTTGTATCTTGCTTCATCTTTTATATTTCATTTCTCTCTCAAGTGTTTGAACTCAACCTAGCTTTTAGTTTAGTGGAACATATTTTTTACAGTAATCAGTCAAGATTTTAAACCAGAGACAATATGCTTTTAAAATTACAAATAGCAGGTCAAGTGCAATTGCCATTTAGAATAAAAGGAGGAAAATATATAGCTGCCAGTTGAATGTTTGTGTACCTTTGCTTGTGAGACAAGGTTATGGGATGACTTCTTTGTTTATTCCACCTCTTTGACCAAATTCTACTTTTTTTCTTCAGTGTAAATCCAGGATAATTTCTTGACTTCAGTAGAGATAATTTGCATTATCCTGGTGTTTACTGAAATCAGATTTTGACCTGAATTGTCCAGTGTATCTCCTGCTGAAGTATTCTCCCACTGAAGATGGTGTCATTATGTCTGGGACCCTCTATCTGCTAAATGGATTTTTTCCTTAGCTCATGTATCCATCAGATCATTTTTTTGATTTACTTACATTGTTCTTACATTTAAATGCTGCCCATTTAGTCATATTTACTGTAATTTTTTATTTGTTCAGTTACTCACTGAAGCTCAAAAAATTAACAGGAATGAATAGAGCATAACAAAAGGAGAGGGCTCAAAATGGAGAGGATCCACACAAAATTCACACTGTTCATCACCAAGTCTTTGGTAGCTGTGGAGAGAACCAAGTGAAAAACTACTTTGCTGGAGTTTTCCCAGTGATGCCAGTAGGACAAGTTCTCAGCCTCATTGCCTGGCTCTGGGATTTGTGTACTATTTAAGATGGTGACATTTATAACATGGAGCTAAACTTTTCTCTCTGGGAAAGGAAGAGAGGAGTTCTTGTGGCAGTACAGCAGAGAGTAAAAGAATTCCCTAAGAGGCAGGGTTAGATGACAAGTTTTTCAGAGGATAGGGGATAGTGCAAGATTAGCAAGATTAGCAAGCACTTTTAAAGCACAGGTCATGAAGTGTGCCATACTTCAGAGCTCTCAGGTGGCGTGCCAGGGCAGCAGTCCTTCCTTTCTGCTGGTCTGTGTTGTGATCAGTATTAGCAGATGCAACAGATGCCAGTTAACTTGTGTCCGTGATGAAAAGGTGTGGTTTTGGTTCAGGCCTATCTTGCAGTGACTGCATTTTGGGCTTTATTTGCACAGCCAGTGTTGAGGAGGAAATGAAAATAGAAAGCAAATTCATACTGACTGCAGGGGCGTTGCTCAGGTAGCTGGCCAGATTGTACCTGTATAAATGCATCACCATGAAACTTAAACTTATGCTAGACTAGAGTTAAAAACGTAAGTACTGTGCAATCTCATTTCATGTGTACCTGGCTATTAATGGGACCTGTGCCCTCTTCCAGAAGATTCAGCACTGGAGGAGGAAGCTGGCAATGCTCCCTCCTGCAGCCAGCAACTGCAGGGGCAGCAGCAAGCCCTGGTGAGTCTGGTGTGCTGTAGGGAGAATCCAGCCTTCTTCATGCTATGCACAGCCTATGGGGTCCCTGCTTGCATGCTGACCAGGGGGTTTCTGCCAGGCGCCACTTTGTCTGATGGAAATCCACTCCTCAGGTGTGCTGCCCACCTAGCAGACCCATGATGGATCTCTCGCTCTCCAAGCTTGCTCCAGCACCAGGTTCCCGTCATGTGCACGCACATGGATATTAAGTGTATTTAAGGGCACTTATTTTCTGTTGCCATAGGCTTAGGGTGTGAGACACAAATATTTTGTCTTGTAGACTGTCATCCTTTTCTCCAAATGCTGATGAAAGGAATGGGGACTGGCTGTGCCGTCTCTCCCCACTGCCGTTGTCATCAGCACTCCATTTTCTGTCTTATAGTCACATAGGCAAGGTGGTTTTTGATAAGTGGTCACCCAGTTTGGAACAGATGTGTGGCCAACCATGGAGAGAGTGGTTGGTCAGCATCTGGATAGATCCTAAATTATTGGCAGGGTTCAGTCCTGGTCCATGCAGTTAAGCAGCCAAGGTAAGATTCACACCCTGGCAGAAGCCAGCTTGATGCCTGTGCACCCCTAGTTAATTCACTGTGTTGAGAATTTAAGTTGCAAATGAGATTTTTCCAGGCAGGGTTAAATTTCAGTGTTTGCAAAGCCAGCTAAGTGCACTGAGGTTAAATTCATCAGTAGGTTCTGTCTATTTTGTACAGATTCAGTAATAGAAGCTGTCCACCCGACTGGCAGCCAAACTGCCCTTGCAGCTGCTTTATTTAGCTTGAACATTGCAAACTGATAATGTATTCTACAAAATTTGTTAGAGTCTTTTAAATATTAAGCATTTAAATGCAGGTTTTGCCAAAAGGAGAATATAAAATAAGTTGAAAAAAATGCTCAAGGACTTCAATGTCTGAATCAATTGATTCTGGGCAGCACCTTAACTAAGGTTCTGTCCACTATGTGGACTAAAATCTTTGTCCATCTTTTATTTCTTTTACTTCAGAGTAATAGTGTAAATCATGTTTGCAAGAACAAAATTTCTTATCTTACTGCAAGTATTTATAGCATAGAGGGGGAAAGCAGTTGAGCAAGTGGTAAGTAAACCAGAGTATTAAGTTCCATTTAGTTAAAAGAAGGCACATTTATTTTTCATGGATTAGGTCAGTTTTTAAACTTACTGGCTTTGGATGAGAGAGTTCTGCTGTTGTTAAAGGTACCAAAATAGAAGAGGTGTGAGAAAGATTTCGTTTGTTTTCTGATTCATTGTCTTAATGTTTTTTAAAAAAAACCAGCATTGGCTCCTACATATGCTCTGCAACAGTCATCCTAACATGATGATAAATGGCTATTTCCCAGATTACTCTTAATTTCATGTCTTCTTATCCAGCAAATGCGCTACCCTCCAACTATATAAGCTCAGTCTTTCTGCACAATGCGCTAATAAATGACAAGCAGGCACTTGGATTCCTTCCACAATATGCACCCTACTTTACAGGCAAGCCTGTAAAGCCATGTGGCTGTAAGCATGGGCTCTGTCCCATCCTGGCCTTGCCACTCCTTTCTGACCTCCTTTTTGTCTTCTTTTCACAGTTGTGCATCATATCAAGCGCCACAATATTGTTCTCAAAAGAGAACTGGGAGAAGGAGCCTTTGGGAAAGTCTTTCTGGCAGAATGCTATAACCTGTGTCCTGAGCAGGGCAAGATCTTGGTGGCAGTGAAGGTAAAACGATCTAGGGTTTCCATTATTAATTCATGGTAGCAACTAATGCTATTTTATTTGTAAATGATCATGTTTGCCTATTCCATAATCCAGTGTAACTGTTCTCATATATGTGGAAGAGTTCATAAGGCTACTTGAGTGTTAAAAGAATGCAGTATTTGATCTTACTGCGGATTATAAAATGAGACCTGAATCTCATAAGGAAAAGAGGAAAAACAGATTGTCACAAGGGGGCAAAATGTTTTATGATCTATCTAAAGTACAATTAGTGAAAAATAATGTCTAGGTCATTAAAAATACATGTGACATATGTGCATGTCTAAAACAATATTACTAGCTAAGTGAATAGGTTATGTGTGTTATTGCTAGGCAAAGAACACCTTTCTTTTACAGGACTGTGACATTCTTCAGGTCAGCAACTGAAATTGCCTGTGGGTAATTGTCATTAATATAGCTGCCAGGAATATTAAAACAAACTTGTGGATAATACTGTCATGTACTGTTAAACACTGGCAGTATGGAAATCCAAGTCATCATATGTCAGACCTGGAGGAGTGATTCATGGTCATTTACAGCTGCAGTCAAATCTCCCAAAATAAAATCCACAGGATGAGGAAAATACATGAAAACATGTTTGGAGTTTCAAGTATACAGAAAAGTTGGAACATTTAGGCAGGGGGAGTGTGGGGTGAAGCGATTTGTTTGATTCTCCCAAAGGGTACAGAGTACATGCTATGTTGGGAATCTACCAAGGATTAGGAAGATTTCCAGATTGATCTCAGAGCTTGGAGACCAAGCCTTTTCGTCCCCCAAAATTCACAAGCTGAGACTGACTGTTGACCTCAGCTATGGATGTAGCTAGAAAACAGTGTCAGTCAAACTACACTCTCAGAATCTGCAAAGTTTCCCTGGAAACAATCTCTTATCTCTATCTGTAGTGTTCTGCCAAAAAACTGAACAAGGTGACCAGCATTTGACGTATCTCATTAAATGCAAGGGGAATAGATGTTTAGAATGTGGGCTGTGCCTAGGGATCAGAAAATAATTTTACCAGACTGGTCACAATTAGGCAATCGTGTACATTTTGGATGAAACCATACAGTAAAACAAATTGAGTAGATCATTTTGAATTTGATGACAAGAAGTAGTTTTGGACCTCACAGTAAGAGAACATGAAAAGAGGATAGACTTCTAGAGTGCTCCATCAAAAATAACAGGTTTTTGGGTTTGCCAAGGTTACAAGCTTCATGATACTTGGGAGTTGTTCAGTCACGTTGACTGGTGAGAAAAAATTAAGCCCTGAAGGGACATGGCACAGACAGGAGAAAGCAAGAGATCAGAGATGACAAAACTAGATTTCAATGAATTTTCTATTGTATTTTGGTGAAGCTACAGTGGAAATTGCCTTTACTCTATCACTTTAGGGAACTGCTTGATAGCAAAATAAAAGTATCTCTATTCACTTGCTCCCTTTGAAAGTCCTGACTGAAAAGAGCCTAGTACTTCTGCTGTTAAATGCTGCACTTCACTTTCTCCCTGCTAATCGTTCTCAGTGTAATTCAAAAGGAAGAGCATTCAGCCTTTAAAGGTTGCGATGCCTCTATGGATTTAGATGAGAAATATATCAGTTTTCTGGACAAGTTGTCATACCTTCCCCCCCTACCCCCTCTCCCAAAAGTCATCCTTTGTAGAGTCCTTAATAAGGATCTTGAAGGCAGCCATGGGAAGAACTACCTCTGGGGACAGCTTATGCCCATTTTATGTTTCTGTCATTGCCTCTTAAAGATGTGACTCTGGCTGCTGTCAAAGAGCAAACTTTTTGGTGAACTGAGCCACTAATTGATCCTCAGGTAACTGAGGGGTTAATTGCCTAACGCTTCTCTTCCTGTGGTACCAACACAGATCACAGGTATCCTTCAGTTACAATGGAGGTCAAGGGATGGGACCTCACTGGAGTGCAGAGAACTATCCAGGGGACTGTGTCTGGATCCCACTACTGAGCACAGCATTTGGCAGTGTCTTAGTTTTACTCTTAGTCTTAGAGGAGCAGACCTGGATGCCAGCAGCAGTGGGTAGCTCCTCCTGATACATAGCAAGGGCTTTTGAGAGCTTCAGCTCACATGGGCAAAACTGGAACACCCATCACCATGAGACAGATTTGGTGATCCCAGTAGAACTATGTACTTGGTGAGGAATAAGGGGTAGTTCCAGAGGGGATTTCAACAGTAAGGAGACACAGTCTCACTTGCACAATGTCAGTCAGGATGGCTGGTCATCCCTGGTGGCTGCCTGTACCTGCCAGTCGCTGGACAGTTGCTGTGTGGTTCAATCCTGGCTTTGAGCATCCCTCCTTATAACTCAATATGTTTCCTTCTTCTTTTCAGCCAGCTGGTGTCCAAAATGCTGACATTGCTGTAGCAAATTATTGAGGAGCTAAGAGGCCCTTAAAAATTTGGGAAGATAAAAAAAGTCAGGCTTAGCATAAACAACCCAAAGAACTTGAGCTTTTGCTCATTCGGATCTTCATTTCTGAGAAGCTAAAAACCACCTCTTCATTTCTTGAGGAGACACAGCACTCAGTTTTTATATGGTGATGGGGAGCAGTGATTTCATAGGGGAAGGCTGACAGTTGAAAAGTCCAATGTTGTTACCAAGTCCTGCTGATGTTGATGACAGCCACATCTCCCTGCTCTTGCTCTGACTTGCCCATGAGTGCAGCTCTGTGGTGTCAGGGTGGGGTGAGGAGCTGGCAGTTCACACTCACTGCAGAGCATAAGCCTGCAGGGACCTTCCTCTGTTGCCTGAGGAAGCTCATCTCTCCTCCTTAACTACTGGCCTGAGTGGCTGGAAAGTACATGTGGTTGAATCTCAGATCCTACTTGGGAAAACCTCCTGTCGACTTGTAAGAGTGCTTTGTGTGCAGAGCTTTGGTGTACTTGTCAGTAATGATAATAGTAATTAATACATCTTTTTCTCTCTTTGTGCTCTTACGGTTTTATTTTGGTTTTATTTTTTTCTCTTGTGCTAAGAACAAGTTAAATGCATTAGTTGATGTCATTTCTATGTAAATTCTACATACTTATTAATTTTTTCACCTTCCAGTCTCCTCCTTGCTTGACTGTGCCAGCTCTCTTTCATGCATTGTATCTATTCTGTGCACTGCATGAAATAACGAAAAGGACATTCTGCAATGGTGGATGATAAAAAATCAAGTCATCCCTTGGTGAAACCCTGCCTGAGTTTTACCTGAATTTTAGACCTTTCTGAATTTTGCTGTTTGACAGCAAATGCAGAATTGCCATGGAAACTGCTCTGTCATATGATAATTTCGCAGTTTCTGTGAAATAAAAAGCATCTTCTCAAGTATACAATGTGCCATCCTTATAGGACAGAACTGTCAGCATTTTTACTGTCCTTCCAGGGAAGGAGCCTGCTGGAAAGAGGATCAGCCTCTAGTTCTCCCTGTCAGTTTTTTTCCAGATTGCTATTATTTAAAATTTGGGTTTATATTATTTTTTTTCTAATTCTGTTGTTGAGAGGAGTTACAGTTCAATCACTTTATACATGGAACTATCAAAGGAAACTCAAGTGACAACAGAATTATTCCCTGTGATTTCATTATATATAGCATGGACTGGAGTGCGGGTTGGTGCCTGTATCATATTAAAGCATCATCCCAGAGGATCCCTGGAAGTGTTGGAAGACATTTCAATTCCAGTCTTCACGCGGTTCAGATGTGATTGTGTGTAGACCATAGTGAGCAACAAATTTGATATCCGTGATACAGCTGTGCTATATCCTCTTTGCATCATTACTGGTAAAACTTATGGAAGAAGGATTCTGGGCCTAAAGGTATTTGAGATTCATAAGTAGGTCCCTCAGGGAAGGGACAACTGTGGCATTAGTGATTTCTCTTGCCTCTAGAATCCACAGAGCCTGAAATCCACAGGGAAAAGCCCCCGAACTTGGAAGACAGCTATCCAATCTGCCCTGCTCCTTGTTCCCCCATCTGAATCTTATTATAGTAGTTGTTCATTTTTCAAGACCTGGGATAGTGGTTTCACAAGCAAAGCAAGTGTTTTTTTTCTGACAGCCATCTGCTAGTCCCTTCTTCACACATGCATACTGATAATACTAGAAAAGTGGACAAAATTGTCCCTGTGGAACAAAAGCTTGAAAAGCCATGACTATTGCAGCTAAAAACTCAGTTTGTTGGTAGAATGATTGCACAGTATCAACTTGTTCCATGTCTATTCTGATGAATGTGGTTGATTCTGTGCTCTATATATTCATTCAGGATGGAAAATAAATGGCCAGGAAAATGCATCTTTAGTTAAAATATCGTAATTACTTTTGTGTCTTGTTTTTCATTGTATTAAGCCTAGGTAGTGTTAAAACCCAGAGGTACAGAGCCCAGACTTACCATCTTTCTCTTTAAAAATATTATTTGAATTAGAAGAGTGCAACCACTGTACTCTTGAATGTAGAGTCTATTAGTAGTTTATTGTCAATTATAATTATTCCTCATTTAATTGGTGTCAGAACTTGGTTTTTTTTTTGGTTGGTTGGTTGCTTTTTTGTTTTTTTGTTTGTTAGTTTGTTATTGGGGGGGATGCTTGTTTATTTTTTGTTTTTTGTTTTGTTGTTCTTGCATGAAAGTGTTCCCTTGCTCATGAAATGTAGTTCTTAGGCAGAAGTCTGAAACTACCTATGTTTGACAGTTAAATTAGTATTATTGCATTATACAACATTTAAGCCTCCTGTTTGATCCAGTCTTGATATATTTCTTTCAAAATTAAAATATGCAAGAATTTAGAGCTATATAAATAAAGAGGGGTGAGAAAAATTGACACTCCAGAATTCTGCTTTCCTCTGTCTATCACTTTAGGATTGGTCCTCCAGTTACTTTTACATATGCCTAATATTAAGCATGTGAGTAGATTTACAGAATGTCAAAGGAGTTTCTGGCTGAAGTTTCAGGTTGTAAGTTCTGATCCAGGGACATAAACCTGTATAAATCTACCTAGTGTATAGTACACCATAAGAGCTAACATCAGCAATAGCTACATTAGTAATACATAAAGAATGCATCTATGTTACAACCAAATATTTTAAACAAGCAGAGTTTTATTTTAAGGAACTAACAAGAAAGGTAAATACCAACAGAAGACTAGGGATTGCATAAGTTAAATGCTAAAGGATACAAACCAGCTGTGTACAAGTGTATTTTTTGGATGACATCAGTTTATTTGTTCTGTGTTTGGAAAACACTTGTCACAGCAAGCATATGAGTATTCCTACATCCTCTTACAAGAAAAATTGTTGTTTGGGATAACATGTGGCAGGAGAATGAAAATTGTACTGCCATTATTTACTTGCACTTAATGATCACATCTGCATTTCTGAAAAGAGTTATTAAGAAAATACTTTGTCCATCCTCTCTGCTGTAGCGTGTCCTTATCTTACCCTTACAGTGCTTACAGCCCCATATGTTCCCTACCTTCTGCAAACATCTGCCATTCTTTACATTTTCATTTTTTCCACCAGACACTGAAAGATGCCAGTGACAATGCCCGCAAGGACTTCCACCGTGAGGCAGAGCTGCTCACTAATCTGCAACATGAGCACATTGTCAAGTTCTATGGTGTCTGTGTTGAGGGTGATCCACTCATCATGGTCTTTGAGTATATGAAGCATGGAGATCTTAACAAATTCCTCAGGTAAATTCATGAACACATATTGTGCTGATGAGCCAAAAGTGGGCAGATAAGGTAGGTGTTACTGATACTTAATGTCAAATTAACTACTACCATTGGAAAATGCGGACAACTAGGAGTACCCATTGTGCAACTCTGGTCTTCTGTACTGGGATGTGGGCTTTCTTTCTTTGCCCATTTGGAAGTACCACTAAGTCAAGCTTTGTACCAAACAAAAGGGAACCAAAGAAACATTGTTCCCAATATATTTCAATGTATTCAGAAATGTTTGGTTATAAATCCTACAGTAGGAATCATTTCCTTACAGGATTTCTGGTAGCACTTGGAAGATCCCACTCAACACCTATTGGTATCTGTAGGCGTCTAAGAGCTTTTGAAGTCTAAACCCTTCTCTCTTCTCAGTGTTTTGGAAAGACTAACATACATTTGCAGCAAGAAAACTGTGAGCTGTAAAAGCTCATGCGAATTGGAAAATACTACATCTTGGAGTCTGGATTAGACCTTTATTTCATAAAGCTGTTAAGGAATGTGCATCGGAAATTGAAATTTGGCAATAAAGAAGTCATAAATAAATAGGTGATACCTAAGATTCACAATAATAAGTAACTTATGAACCAGGAAGTTGTGAACAGAAGCTTCAGGTATATGCCATTTCCACTTGCCTGCACTCATTGACATAAAAATAAGCAGTTAAGAGACAGCTTTTGCTCCTGTGCTAAAAATATAAGGAACCGTTCTTTCAACATCTTCTGTGTCATTTTCATCAAAATATATCACAAAGACATTTCAACATACAGAGGTCCCTCCTGCTGAAGATAACTAGGAGTACCACCATTTTGGAAAGGTATCTGTAACAAAGCTGTAAAACCACCAAATCTGATGTCCCTTTAAATGGGTTCATGTTTTCTATCTGGATGAAATGACTCACGGTTGCTAGTGTCACCATTTATGCACTTTGGCGAAATGAGTTTGCTGCCTTTCCAATGCCTGTTGAACAAATAGCCACATTATAAGAACCAATGACATCAACTAGCATCCTCCCTTATTGTCAGGGCTGACAGGTTTGGTCTGGAGACTGGGGTCTGAGCTGAGGATGCAGATATTTTTCCCAGATTGATTGTTCTCTGGCAGAGGATTTAAGTATATTTAAGAACTCAGGGCATTTACATTTGCCTGCTTGCTTGGTCTTCTGCTGTGAATCAGAAGACAACTGCAGTAGATGCCATCCTAATGTGTTTTCGGAACACGTGCATTTCCATTCGAAGAAGCCAGATTCTTAGCTGATGAGAAGTAATTTCTTATTCCATAAGAAATACTTATACTTTGATTCTATTTGATTTGCATTTTTTTACCATTTAACCCTGAACTTGAATTATTGTACAGAAAAGTGTTTCAGCAGACAGTATATTTCCTATTTTAGGCCTTCACTTTTAAAAAAATTAATCAGCCTTTGTCTTTAGACCATAAAATGATTATGCTGGGACAAGATGTTAATCCTAGGCTCCAATTTGTCATTCATCTCATATTTACTGCAGCTTGTGCTGCAGACCAGAGGTTCTTAGCAAAGCAGGCTCTAAGAGCCTGTATTTCTTACCCTGTAGCGCCACCAAAGGCTGTTGGGGAAAAACTGATCCGAAAGTTTAACCCAAATGAGCCTGGCTGTCTGCATATGGCCAAAGGCTGTTTAGATCTAGGACTAAAGCCTCAAAGTCATGCCTGCCCCATGTGTGTTCGGACTAGTGGAGTCTGATGTGGCTGCAGAGAATATCTCTGTCAATGTTCCTGGATGTTTCAGACACTGAGGATCACCTCATTTACAGCCAGCATCAAGAGGAGAAGAAAGGTGGATAGAGTACTAGGAATAATCTAAAAGGCTCATTAGATACATACCATGTTCTTAGGGAGGCTAGCAACACATGAAGAATTCTCTAATTTAGCTACTCAGAGCTTCATGTCTGAAAACAATTATTAAAAAAATCAATACATCATAAAGGTACAGTGTTTTTCAGCAGGAATTTGCCTGTGAGTTTTAGTTGGAGATTTCCTATCCTCTCATTTATTTGCCCCCACCAACCAAGACAAGGTGAATGGTTCCATGTACATACTCTGTGGCAGAGTGCTGCTTCTCCTGGTACCAGATGCAGTCCCTGCAATGATACACACCCTCCTTTCTTTCTCAGGTCTGTCACTTTGATCATGAAATTCTTCCCTTGGGGCAATTTTAGTATCATATTTCTAATAGGTAGTGTCAGATTTGATCTTACAGGTTTGATTAATTTGCAACTCTTTTCCAAACTTCTGTGCCCTTCCCCTAGAGACGAATTAAGGCCTCACCTCTGTTGATTAGGAAGGTGATTCTCTGCAACTCCTCTTTGTATGAAGGAAATTAAAATCAGTTCTAAAGGATTTTTCAAAAACAGAAGTTGATGAGGGAAAAGGAGAGGTGGTCTCTTAGAAAGAATAGTCTTCAGGAATGGAATAAAAAAGGCTTCTGAAAACACAGGAAAACTGATTGAATGGAAAAGGATATTCAGAACATTTTAAGCTGTATCAAATGAGGAATGATAGATGACTTTGTTAATTGGATAAGGATTAGCTAGTAATTCTTAATGTGAAATGTTGTGCATGTGAATGTTTGTATATTTATCTTCAAGATACTAGGATGTACCTGCATACCACAGCTAATATAGTTAAGATGGGTGAAGTGCATGTGTCCCACTACTTCATTGGGCTTTTCTAATGCAAAATGTCTCTGTTTTTGCTGGAGTGCATACAAGTATTCTCCTTAATCAGTTGACTGTTACATCTTAAGGACTTGCTAGCTCTTGAAAACCTCCTACTTTTGAAGCTGTTTTGTTTTTTTAAATAATGTGTGTTTTGTGTTCTCATCCTAGCCTCAAGACTTCCCATCTCAGGCAGGACTTACCCTTGGTGATGAAATAAGCAAAAATTCTTGCCTACTGTGCATTTAGATAGGAAATTAGAAGTATAAATCTAAAATTGCTGCCATTGCTTCTCAAAAGGAAGTTAGCTCTTTCCTCTTTATGAAAAGATGCAAGGGTCAATGTCCTGTCTCCCAGTAGAAGTCAAGGAATGCCAGTCATAGGAAAAGTGATGCTATGCGTGCCACTTCATTGCCTCTCCCTCAATTGTTTTTCACTCCTAGAGTGATAAGGTTTTCCTAAGTTACCAAACAGGTGTATTTGTCAGCTTTTCTCTGGAAAAGATTACTAGCACAGAATAGGAGAAAGGTGGTAGCTTCTGACAGATAGGTATTATTGTGAACACATGTGCCTTATTTCCTTGAGTGATACATATCCTGTTGTGTAAGGCTCTTCATACCATGTATCTTTCACACCATGAAGGAAAACAGCAAATGAAAAAAGCCAAGATACAAATTTTTCCCTATTTCACCAAGAAATTTGTAGACCTTTTGAGCAAGTTCTGTGGGTTTAGGCTCACTAATGCCCTTTACCTTTCCATCTTACAAGTCACCTATCAGTTTATCTACTTATGTTTTGGTGCAGGGCACATGGACCAGATGCAGGACTGATGGCAGAAGGCAACCGTCCTGCTGAGCTGACCCAATCCCAGATGCTTCACATTGCCCAGCAGATTGCATCCGGTATGGTTTACCTGGCATCACAGCACTTTGTGCATCGGGATCTTGCTACCCGGAATTGTCTGGTTGGTGAAAACCTACTAGTGAAGATTGGGGATTTTGGGATGTCTAGAGATGTCTACAGCACAGACTATTATCGGGTAAGTGAACTGCTCTAATAGGAAATGACCTAGATCTTGTTCAGTCTTCTTACCACATTGGTGTGACTGATTCTTTACATGGAACCATGTGTCAGTTAGTTTAAAGGCTGGTATATGGAGTTTGAGTTAAAAAGTTTTGGTAAATTTGGGTAGTTAATCAGGGTAAGACTGTCAAGTCCTGTTGTTTGTATATGTTGGTTTTAGATTTTAATAATAAATCACAGAAAAGTCTTTTTTTCTGGGCAAAAATTTTAAATGTTTTCTTGGCTTTAGTAAAGAAGAAGCAGCAAATAAAAAGGAAGAGCTGGTAATTGGATTTGGCTCAACAGTTTGAAGTTATTAAAATATGTTTTTAAATATTGTAAATACAAATGGAAATTTTAACTTTGGGGATGTTTTTAAGGTTTCAGTTAACTAGAGAAAGTATAAGTACTGGACATCAGCATGACCACTTATTTTACTCAAGAAAAGACTAGGTGAGAAATTGTTATACACTTAGCACCTGAAAGAGTGTCAATATGCTTTTCCTGCCTTAAGCCAGGGCTTTAGTCCTACTTATGGTTGAAAAATTGTTTTGCAGAGGGTAAGAATAGCCCATTGCGCTTGTTCATTCTGGCTGGTTTAGCTGAACTTGGTTGTCGTAAAATGATATCTGAAGTTTGCAAAGACCTTCAGGATCGCTGGGATAAACAGAACTATGTGCATTAATTACTCTTGTTGATGTTGTCTTTGTGCTATGTGGCAAGTCAGGTAGGTGACAGCATTTGCTGTTTGCTATCACATTTGTAATTTCATGATTGGAACTGAAGCTGTCAGATGTTTGTGGCTTGTGAAAGGCAATATGTGGCCAAGCTGTTAATTTATAAACTGTAGAGTTTATTCTGTAAGCTAAACTAACTCATCATCTTTAAGTACATGTTCTGTATCTGCCTCAATGTGATCTTTTGCCAGTGAATTCTCTGTAGATAAAATGAAGGCCTCTTTCTTAGCCACTCAGTTTGGGCTGCTCTGTTAGTAAAGGAGAATGTCACCTCAGCATCAGTGTTTGTGGGATGCCTGGAAAGAGACTGTCTCTGCAACTGACTGAGGCTGAATAGGGCAAAGGAAGTTACACACAAGAATTATTGCTGAATGCTGATTCATGTAACAACTGAGAAATGTCTGCCTTTTTAATTTTTCTTTCAAAGACAAACCTAGTATTTAGTAAACATACGATCCAGATTCCTCTTATATATCATTATTTTGGAAACTTGGCACTTTGAGTTATTTGATCAATGTAAAAGCAGCCTGTGTGCACTTCAGCATTAGAAAAAATATAGAGGATAGTAATCATTGCCTCTGTTTGTGTTTGCAAGAACACCAGTGAGAGCACCAAGCGCCAGGGTTTCTTCATTTTGCATCTGATTTCTGCAAAAAAATTAACAACTCCTTGGTGCATAAAAACTACCTGCAAAAAGGGATAGAAACTCAGTAATCACAGAGTCTTTAGGGAGACAACTGAGGCCTGGCTCAGGCACGAGATAATGTACGGACTCTAGCATCATCCTAACTGCTCATGTACTCTGGGTTTAAACCTTGAGTCTTATATATGAGCACTCAAGCAAGCTTTTACCCAGTGAAACACAGATTTAGAACAAAACCCATGACCTGGAGAAAGCAGGAATTCACCAAAGGAAATTCTGGGTAACCCAGATAGTCCTTCACTACATCTCAAAGAATCTCATTCAAGAAGTGTACTGCATTTTCCACTGTGTTTCATTACTTACTTTTGAGGTCAAGGAGGAGTTCTGTGTGGTCCACTGCGTAACAAGTGTCAGAGGGGATAATGTGAATTAGCGTGGCTCTATCAAAACTGATGGTATAAGCCTGCAGGGAGATGGATGGATACAAAACTTCAAGCTGGATGGTTATTTGTTCTACACAGTACGAAGGAAAAAAAGTATCATTTCTCTGGCCCTTCATGTTCCAGCTGGCTTCTAACTTGTGCAGAGGAGGGACAGAACAACAGCCTGCCATGCCACCATATTTTACAGTGATAAAATTTGGAAGTTGCAGTTGAGCCTGTGAGGTTTTGGCTTGCCCTGCTTGGGCCATATGTGAGCTGATGAGAGGCTGGTCATGAAACAATCAAGGCAATGAAGACTTCCCAGAAGGCTGCCTGGAAAATTATATCCATGGTAGGCCTAAGTCAGCAATAACACTGGAATGGTACTGACCTACCATACCCAATTATTTATAGCAGGTTAAGTCTTTTTAACTGCTCAGGTTTAGTCACATCTGGAGAACCCATTCATCCACAATCCTGCCAGCTTTATCTGATGCTTTGTTGGAGGGATTTCCACAACTCCAAAAAATTCTGTAATAAGTGGTTTGGCATTTATCTTTATCAATACATTGAAATTGTTTTTTGGGATCCTACCACCTGGTCATGATGTTAGATTTGCCCAGGATGATTATTTATAGCTTGCTTCTGTAAGATAAGGATGATCCCAAGTCGTTGTGCATTGTTAGATTGTTAATGATGTTATGCATTGAATCAGCTCAGTTGTTGAGAGATGCTTTAGGAAGAAGGGGAGAGAACTAAGCCTCGGGCTGGGAGTGATTGTGATGTGTGGCCCTGCTTTCCTTTTTCTCTTCGGTTCTTTTTTCCTTTCTTTTTCATCAGGCAGGAATCTTGTAGGTGGGGGAAGCCCTGATGTAACAGCCCGGTGTAACAGCACTAGTTGTCAATAGTCAGGCCAGATGAGCCCGAGGACACAAAGAAACTGCAGTGGCTTTTATTACCGGGAACTGCTGTCCACCCCAGGCCAAAGTAAAACAACTGTCAAGTAATTGGTTTGGTCTGTGTGCCAAACAGCGACAGCGACACTCTGCTGCACTGCAGTCGTTGTAGCACAAAGGATCCTTTCACAAAGTTATTTGCTTGCAGAGCTTGGGTCTCAGGTTCATTAGGGGGTTTTATTTGTTTTCTTGGTGACTGGTTTTTGTTGCTTGATTCCCAACCCCCACAGGTCAGAGTTTCCCATATTTTCTTCAGATACCCAGGTAGTGCTTCAAAGCAGCTTTCAGTGCTTCAAGGCATTGACATTGAAGCATGAGAACAACTACTTTGTTATTATTTGTTCTTGCACTCAAGGATAATAGATCAGAGCATTTTAGGCTTCCAGTTCAGGTTTGCAAATGGTTGCTTAGTACTTGGTCTTAAAATATTTTCTGCATTTCTTCATCATAAGCAAGAAGCTTAAAAAAAAAATAAAAAAGAAGAAAGAAAAAAAGAAAAAGGAGGAGGGGGGTAAAGAAAATAAAAGTCATCCCAGTACTTGGAAAAACTTAACAGGGATATGCTTTAAATATCCAGCCTGGTCAGCCAACTACAGGCCTGAGCCAAGATTTTGGATGAAACTGTGATCTCACCAGAATAAGCAAGAGCTTTGCTATTAACTTCATTAGGACCAGAATTTCACCCTTCCACATTTCTTTGTTTGTCCAGTGCAGGATAGGGACTCTGTTTCTGATTTAAATTTATGGAGCTCAGTTGTGTAATCCCTATTTAGCTATTGTATAACTTACTTGCCTTTATGCAATAGCACAGGCAACAGTGGAGAAAATAAGGACTCCCTTCCTCTGCATGTACTAATCACTCAAAACTCTGTCAGAAGACTGGGGCTGTTAGCAAGGCTTCCATCTTCCTTTAGGCCTGATTTGCCCGAAACAACAGAGAGGTTCACGAATCACAGAAGCACAGAACATGCTGAGCTGGAAGGGACCCAGAAGGATCACCAAGTCCCACAATTAACCCTGCCCAGGACCATACCCAAGAGTCATACCATGTGCCCAAGAGTATCATCCAAATGCTTCTTAAACTCTGTCAGGCTTGGTGCTGTGACCACTTCCCTGGGGAGCCTGTGCCAGTGCCCAAACACCCCCTGCACGAAGAACCTTTTTCTAATCTCCAATCTCTTGCCATAGAAGGAAATCAGGTTGGATAAACAGGACTTCCCTCTCATGAGGCCATGTTCTCTGTGATCAGTGACAGGTCTTTCAGGTGTTTTTCAGTACCTCCCAGAATAATAGTCTCCATAATTATACCTGGCACTGAAGTGAGACTGACAGGCCTGTAGTTTCCAGGGTCCTCCTTCTTGAAATTGGCCTACGTCCAGCACAGTTGAGACAGAAGACTAAGAGGATGCATTTCAGTATAAAGTTCTGTGACCCCATTTCTCTTCTGCATATTTTGTACCATGCTTTGCTATTTAAGGAGAGCACAGTGTGTCAGATTGGAAGAAGAGACATAGGTTACTAAGCCTAAGCCTTCCACTCTTGCAGGAAGCCTTGCAGTAGGAATTAAGGGTAGGAGCATGTTACAGGGAAAACCCCAACATTCGCTAATGCTTTAGCCCCTTCTGTGTAGGGCACCAAACGGCATAAAAATTCCAGTCTGCCAGGGAAAAAGAGATGATGCCAAGGGTGTCAACAGTGCCCTAAGTCCCTAAAGAGAAACTGTGCTTGGCAAAAGTTCCTGAGAGACCTTAGGAAGTCAGTCACACCTGACACACAGCAGGAAGTGACAGCAATACTTATCAGTCTTTCCTCTGAAAATTAGCTTCTGAGCTGTCAAACTGTATTATACTAGGTGGGCCCAAGCCAGTTGCATGAACCAGTGGCATAACTGGGATTCAGTGATACCCCTCAGAGCACATCTGGCTGTGTCACCTGTCCTCAGTGCCTTAGAACAGAGTGGGAACTAGAGCTGACCCAGAGCCAAATTATACAAGAGGGAAAAAATGCCAGGTAACCAGTGCAAGTACTGAAATTAAGCAAATGAATAAGGAGCAGCCTGCAAAATGCTGACATGCTTCTTCTCAAATATCTCTCAGGTATACCACAAAATTGGATAGCATCAGTCTTGTGTTTCTGAAGCCTGGATTTCTAACTCCTGAATCACTCCTGTCCTGTCACACAACCCCTTTTGTCAAAGTGGATGCTGCAGATAAGTAGGATCCTGCTGCCATCACTTTCTCCAGATGGCTGTGTCACAGCCTCTCTGTCCTAACAGAGGCAATTTTTAAAAAAAATCAACAACCTGAATAAACGCATGACCAATATACACCTACATGATCACATAGTTCTTCTTCCTTCCCAGCCCTTATACTCAACTGTATTTAAAGAGAATATTCCTGTACCATATCAAACTGTTTTAGGGGGCCAAAGAAGGCATACTGTAAAGAAAAAAAGTTTATTCATTTTTCTTCTCACAGTAACCTTCTCCCATGACTTTCAGTGTGTGAAACAGCAGTTTCTGTGTCTCTTTCTGGTACAGACATCACTACAACTGTGACTAGTATTTTCCAAATCAGATTTTGCCCATTCTTGGATTAGAGGTACTTTTCAGCCTCTAATGAAAACATGCTGCACAATACATCATACACTTGCATAGCCTGGCACATGGTCATTGTATTGTCAAACAGTGCCCTGGGCCTCTCATCTTCCATTCCTTCCAAATAAAGAACATATCTTTTCTTTGTATTTTTTTTTAAACGTTTTTGGTTTCAATCCCTCAGTAAATGACTTTGCAGTTCCTACTGGCACATTTTGTACCTCTAGTGGTTGAGAAAGACAGTTGTTTCTCTTTTATTTTTAGCTTCTTTGGGGGCTGCTTTTCTTTTTCTTTAAATTAAAATTCAGGTCTTGTCTAATTTGGTGGTGAGTAAAGAAATAAAAAAACAGAATCATGTTACCAAAAAGTAAACAGCTGAGGGAGTGACAAAGGTTTGTAAGGAAGCTGCCTAGATTTTTGTTTCTTAATGTTTTCCTGACAATTTCTATTTAATGTTGACCTTAAGGGGGTATTTGGGGAAAAGATGTCTTTGTTCCTATGCACTTTCAGTTAAAACAAAAGCAGTCATTATACTCCTTAGCCTCCCAGGAAGACTTTCAGAATAACTCAGGGTTACACAATTTGCTATTCCAGGCCACTTTTGAAAATACATAGATTCTGGACCTTCTCGCTACATAAAATAGGTCAAAAACCTTTTTGAGAAACCATTTTGGTGCTTGTGAATATTATAGTTCTCAGTAAGCAGTTCTGATTCTGATCTCTGCTGTTCCTTAGCAAGGCAAGAGTAGCAGTTCGAAGAACAGTGAAATAACATTAGAGGAGTGAAATGGCAGAGCATCTTGCCCACTAGCCATAGCCCTTCCTTCATGTGTGAACCTAATATTGCAAAGTGCTGTATTTCTGGCAACTGCATAATACACTTTTTCTGATGACACTCTATATGAAACATATTCTAAAAGGCAGGGCTAGTAAAATAATCACCAGAGAGTGATCTTGCTTAAGCTATTTCCAGTACCAAATGCCTATTTGCAGAGACTTAATGCATGACAGCAATGAGCTAAAAAAAGAAAAGGCTGGTTTATCATTATTTGGGCTGCAACTAGCCAGGCAAACACCATGATACAAATGTTTACAGTGAGGAACAAGTGTCTATCTATTCTGAAAGGGCAATAGCAGCAAACACCTGCAGGTCTCAGCTGTCACCACAGAGATGAATACCTGTGTGTGGGAGTTTGGAGGAGGCTGCACTACAGAAAACAAGAAAGAGTTACTGGGAAGTCAAGCAGCTTGTCAAGGCATCCTCGTAGGTGTGTGTATTGAATTGTCACAGTTTGAAGGCACAGTTTGAAGGCTTTTTATTAGCTGCTATTTTTGCATCCATTGCTCAAAAGGAAATTATCTGCTTCCCTACATGGACTTCTCGGCTTTCCTCCTCCGTCAGAGGCTCATTGCATCATGTGTAGTGCTAGGGAGGACAGAGGGTTCCAACAGTCCTGGAGGACTTGGACAGATGATTTCATGCAACTGAAAACAATACAGGAAATAATAGGCTAGCTTGAGAGATGTAAATCCAAACTAGATGTCTTGAAGTCAGTGCAGTAGCTCTGAATTAAAAGTAATATAATCCTACGCAAAATTAGGCTTAATGATTTTAGAGCGCTTCCTAAAGGGGTCACCGCAGTGTGAGCATTTAGGAATTTGTGCGCACGAGGACATGGCATTATCCTGATGAAAAAGGACTAGCACCATGGCTTGATGCCTGTTACTACTTGCCCATGCCATAGTATATCCTGTGGCAAGCAGGAGGCATGCTATTTCTGCAGCTTTTACTTACACAACCTTGACTGCTGGTGTTTCGTCTGGTGTTTAACCTGCTCAGTTAGACAACCTGCTTGGTTTATTTCAGCTTTGTCTCCAGGAAATACAGTTCCATCTTTTTACCATGCTGTTGATGTAGTCATTTCCTAAGTGAAGTTTTCTCATCATCTTCACGCTAGGGTCATTGGTCCTACTTACAGTTCTGCTTGCATCTGTTTTCACTGACACAGATTCTAAGAGGGGAGTCCAAGAAAGTTTTCCGTATTAGTGTTAGAAGGAGCATCAGCTGTCCAACATGTGTAGTGTGCTGTATTTAACAGTGAGTTTTTACTAAACTCCATCTTGTAGGGTTAATGACAGATCAGTAATACAGAAAATGAGATTTTTAACTGGGAGGTGGTGACATACTTCACTTTCCTAGATTTAAGGCCCCTTTCCCAGGAAATATGCAAGTGGGAAGACAGTTTCATGGCTTCTGGAGTACATTCTCCTTCAGTCTGTGAGATCAAAGAGGATAAAGTGGGCAGAAACAAAAAAAACATAATAACAAGGTTGAAAAATAAACTGATTAAAAGACAAACTAAAGTAGAGTGACCTTGCTGCTGTGACCAGTTACTTGATTACCGGTTGAATTTCAGCGCCTAATTATTCCTTTGTAAATCGACTCCCACTAGATCTGCACCAATGTGGCTTTCATGTAAGATGTCAAGAAATAGGTTGTCTTGAGAAAAAAGTTCAAGCTAGGAGGCAGTACCTAGAAATATATGTTATGCAGAAATCCTGAACCACATTATAGCTAAGAGTGTTGAATGTATGTCAATCAAAATATCAAAGTGCTTGGAAATTTTCAAATGGAAATTTTCGCTCTGTTCCTCTTAAAAGCTTTGAGAATTGAAGCTTGGTCCATTTTGGTTATAGAACAGACTTTCAAATGGATGAAAATTTAGGGTTTCTAACCCCATTGTTAAAGCCTTTTAATGGTGTGGCTTTCAGCTGGTTTACTCTTCCAGTATGCAGTTGGTAAGAGCCTTAGGATCCACATGCATGCCTATAGGATAACAGGAAGTTTACACAGTCAGCCTCACCAGTGGCTGACACAAGCTTTTCTGTTGAGGGGCTCTTAGCACAGATGTTCATTAACTTAAAAAGTCCTTTTAAAATTATACATACAAAACTGAATCATTCTCAAAAATAACCACACATATGGATATAAATTGCAGGAAAGCAGTGATTCACACATTGAAATTAGCCTTAGGAACTGCAATTTGGAAAGCTTTGCAGAACTCTGGTGGTAATCACCTCATTCCATTAAGTAGCAGCACAGCTCTACAAAGCTATTTTTTGCAGGTGCTGAAACGATTTAACCGTTGTTTGATGATTAGCACATAAGAGACCCATGTCTTCAATCCCATCCCTGTTCACAGTTTGCTGGATTGTACGTGGAGTATTGGTAGAGGCTATTTCCATTGACGTTACTAGAGCCAATGTTTTGTCCAGGGCTTTGGAAAGTGAAAAGTTTACAAGCAACTTTTTCTAGAGACCAGGCATAGAATAGCAAGACAAATGAATTAATTTCTGTAGTTTTCCTTCCTGGGACTTTGTGCAGACTAATAATGCCTTTTAGTAATTATGAAGAGGAACCATGTGTAAATATCTGGAGATACTGTACTGTAGTGCAACAGAATGTCACTTTTGGCAGGAAATCTGCAAAACAAATTACAGAACTCCAAAGGTTAGCAGCTGAAACTGTTGACTTATTGATGTGTGATGTGCACAGTGTGAGGAAAAGATGAACCAAATGAGTAAAATATCTCTCCGAGCACAGTCAGAAACCGGAGTGGCAGCTCCTGGCTGCTGCAGAGTACTGATGCACGCTGTGCGGCCGCGCCACTGCCCCCGCTGATGGTGGGGACAGCACAGAAAGGCCACCCAGAGGGAGCAGGACTTAAACGGGAGTTCTCCTTTGATGTCTGATCACAGAATCAGCTCTCAGCAGTGTCTTTGCAGGCTTCCAGCTGGAAGGTTTTCTTATGCAAATGGCCTCTCCTCCTTGCACTCAGGAAAGCAGTTGCTAGGCAGTTTTCCTAAGTATGCATTTTTTACCCTGGGCTGGAAGAACAATGGGCACTCTTTTGACTCAAAGAACTCAGGAAGCACGGGAAGGAAGAACTAGACAATTAGACTGTGAAGTGCTATCTGTAACAGGATGGATGAAGTGGATGAGAGGACAGCACTAGCTAGTAATAGAGCTGAGCCTACAAACCTGGCTCTGTAGGTTCATATGTGCATCACAAATTGCTGCTGGTGATGAGCTACAGGAAAGTACTGTGTGATATTGCAGATCATTTAGATCTTCACCGCCCTTTGGGTCCTTTTTCTGCCTGATGGAGCATGTGTCCACTCCAATATGGAGTGGAAGGGAAGTCAGTAACAAAGACGTGGATCAATCTGAGGCTGTTGGCATTGGTGACAGAGAACATGGAGGCAGAGAACCTATGCTTTAGGCTACCTACTTAGCTGTAAGGCATATGCCTTTGTGCAGTCGTTTCAATCGTGAACAGTAACAAAGTTTTTCACAAGTCAAGCTTCCCAAAAGGTGAGGACCTAAGAAATGAACTATAATGCATTTTGCAGTCTCAGGAACTTTGTAACGAGACATCAGGGATAACTTAGGTTTGTGTTAATTTAGTCTTAAATAAAATGGAGCCAAAACTTATAAAATGGTGTCAAGCTTCTTGCTGTGGCCTAACTATAGGAAGAGATGACAGCCTGACTTAAGGTGCATGAGGGAATATGCATCTGATATCAAGGACAGATATAAAAGAGTTAGAAAAGATTGTGGTGACTCAAATGGTTCTGTCTCCACCATGTGAGTAAACAAACCTGCAAAAGAAAAGCCACATGAGTGGGAGGTAACTTCATTCTTCACAGTATACTGTGATGCTTTCAATAAAAATACCTAGCCTACTCTTGAATTTGCTTTCAAAATTTACTATTTATTTATTTGCCCCTTAAGAGTATCCTTGCGATGCTGCTGTCCAGTCCTTGAGGATTTCACAAACTTACATTAAATTTGAGTTGTACAAAAACAAACTTCCACACTACTTCTCTTCCAGTATATTTTGTCCAGGGCTTGATATTGCCATAGGGATGTCTCAGATGTTTGAGTTGGGAGCAGAGTGAGACCCATTGAAGTCCTCAGATAGAGATATCAAATCTGAGAGGTCATGCAAATGAAGTTTTAAAAGTATTCTTATTTAGTCTTATACTTGTTCTCCAGAGAGACATAAAATTTATGTTGTCAGTTTTCAAGCTGTTTCCCAGCATGTGTGTATGTTGGTCAGAAGTTAAACATTCTGAGTAGATGGGCTGTAGTTTAACACCTATGATGGCAGGTTAGTTCAAGTTACATCTTCTCTCTTTACTGATCAGTGTAGTTAGCTTTTAATTGGTATTTTAACTCTTGATTTGACATGTAATCATCGTGGCATTTTTTTCTCTTGATGGCAATTTTGAGGAAAGACTGTTTGAATTTGGTTTTGTTTGCAGAATTTGCATTATGCATATTCTTGTACGTATTATGTGACCAGGAACTGTGCAAAATCGATTGAAACTGATCAAAAAAGGAAATAAGAATGCTTTTTTGAGATTAATTTTACTTCTGAGCAGTTTGTCTAAACCGCCCTATTCAGAGTTGAGTCAGGAAGGACAGTGATGTGGCAGGCCCCCAGGTTAGAGAAACACTGCTGATGTAGTTCAGACCAAATCATGTCTAGCAACTTAACAGAAAATACATGTGCTGCCATTTTTTTTTCACACCAGAAATGCTACAACACTGGTAGCTGTAGCTATTAAAATAGATAATTTGTTTAATCACTTCCCTACTGGCTAACTCAGAAGAAGTTTAAATTCTTACACTTAAACAAGCAAGTAATTGCTGGATTCTGTAAAGTATCTTTGCCTTCCTGGATCCTGTTCCTAATGGCAAAAGTTGTGAACAAGAGGTGTAATGGGGCAAGATACATATAACCAAGAGGCTAAAAAACAATTAAAGCAAAAGGTCATTGCTACCTCGGAAAAAAATAAAAAATAAATCTGCACTGGCATGATTGAGAGCATATGAGAGAATTTTGTAAGTGTAGGCAACAGAGCACAAAGAAACCCAACTATTTTAAACTTCAACATGGATATACTTTGGCAGAAGTTTGAATTATAGGCACCCATGATACTTGAGCCTCAGCAAACCCTATTTCAGTCCTTTGTTCTGTGGAGCTGCATTCAAGCTTTTCTCTACAACTGCAAGTCCTGGATGTGAACATTTCAAAATGTAATTTCAATTATTCACATATTCACATGCTTAGAAGCCAGGACTTTAAGGAAGAGCTATGGTGCAAGACTTTTGATAACAACGTGTAACGCTGAAGTTCTACATCTACAAAAAATAATTATCCTTTATAATAAAGGAGTACATAATGAAAATTAAA
>VXBX01009147.1:119796-145933 GCA_013400415.1 Scytalopus superciliaris
CACACCATGAACAAACCAATGTTTTGCTAGAAATGTAAGTTGGAGGGAAGGGGATTTAACTGATACGTAAAATGTGATTCAATATGAGCCTCCCTTAAGGGATTATTTTATAACATCATATAGTCCTTTCCATGGTGTGTGTGAAGAGAGTCCTGCAGATTATTTTATGACCTGTAAGATTATGTCTCTTTAAGTCTGAATTTAATGATGTACACAGAACAGGAGAAATCTTATCAGAACAAAGAAACCACTCTTGTTTTCTTTCTCTTATTTTTCTTTTTTTTTTTTTTTTTTTCCTGGTAGAATTTTAAGAAGATAAAAAACTGTTCATTAAATATATTGCCAGATATTCTTTGATAACACATCAGTGTTGCAATTATTTCACAGCCAGTATAAATATTGGGGGGGGGAGGGAGAGGGTAATGGAAGAGTCAACATGAATGACAGTCATGATAATTACAAATCATTCATCCTGATGTTTTTGTCATCTACATTCCTCATACTGCCTCAGCCCAGGCCCGCAAAATAAAATTGTGATGTTATCTGGAGAATATGGATTCTTTCCAGGTTGATTTACCAGATGCTTGTCACCACCAAGTTGCTTTGAAAGGCTAACTGATAGGCTGGGCTCTTTGCAAATTACTGCTCTGCATGCAGTCCTTTTGCAGCTGATTATGCTGCCAATGTTATTTTCTGACAGTGAGATTTAGTGCAGCATACTGGCTGGCACTATCCTTGTAGGAGATTTTTCTTGCTTGTGAGCTAAGCAAAGGGCAGGGTCCTGCATTCTTGGCAGCCTATTATATGCATGAGCCGTTTGTTTTTTTGGATTCAACAAGCAGAGTTTTAAATCATCTTTAGCAAAACAAGACACAGAGAAAAAAGAGAGATCAAAATAGAGCTAAATATTTCATGTCATAATTTTGGCAGCACATCTCGTCTTGTCTTCTAGATTGAAAGCACCAATGAAAAAGGGAATTTTGCAGTTTTCAATTGAGTGACTTTTCCGTGCTCCTTCAGTATCCTCAAATATTCTTGGACTAGTCTCTTATGCCATATCAGCCATTTTTAGAGAAAAGAATCTAATGTTGAATACTCGTGTGGGAAAAACATAACTGTTACAATAAAGGTCAATGCCAATACACAGTGGATGAAATGTGTGTCTTTCAGCAGAAAACAAGTAGATACTATTTGAATCTGCAAAATAGAGCATATATATTTTTTAAGATATATAGGCCAAATATTGCCATTTTCTGCAAAGGGAATTCTGTTGAAGATAATTAAAAATTAGTCTTGCACAACTTATACCTGTTTGCATAGACACATACAATTGTGGGTTTTTTTAACACCAGTCATGTTTGGAGCAGCATATTTTTTGACCAACAGATGTTTTCCATCGCAGTTTGGAAATGGACAAAATGGTGGGTTTGGAGCTTGTATATGCCCACATATTCAGTATTAACCTTGGTTTCTTTCTCAATCAACTTTAGTTAGAATAAAACACTAAATAGAAGAGGAGGAAACTGAAGGCTATGCTGTACTACACACAGTAAAAAACCCTTCAAATACAGCTTTAAGCACGCTAAAATGGCATAAACTAGCAAATGCAAATGAGCTTCACAGAGAGGTTTATTCAGCTCCACTGTACGATGTGAGACTGAAGGTATGTCTAGTCTGCAGACATTGCTAGCTCAAAAACTATATGAAGTTGTTGCAGAATGCAAAGCTATTCAGAAGCAGGATGAATGCTCCTTTTCTGGGCATACACTTTTCTGTCTGTGCTATTCACAAGGTCCAAGCTAGCTGCCTTAAAGGTAGCTTGTGTTTATATGTATTCAGTTATGTCATTAGGGATATGGAAAACAGCATTATTTTAATAAAAATGATCAGAAAAAAAGGATATGTAAATAATGCTTATTTCCTTAGTTATTCTTTTTAATCTGGCAGTATTTTACATCTTAATAGATTTCTTTAAGATGAAAGACAGGAAAAGTAGAAAACAAAAAAGAAACAGATCTAGATCTCTTTAGCCTTCAGATTACATCAAACAGGTAATTAGTCTGCACCTGTAGTTTAATAACTTCCTATTGTAAGTAATGTTTTCAGGGGTATTGATGGATTTAAAAACTGCCTGAGATTCTCACAATTCCTGACTTTAAAATGATTGTGATCTCAAAATTTTGGGAGTATCTGTTTTGTTATTGTCCTTCTGCTGCTGTTTCAGATGACCAGCGCTGAAAAACAGACAGAACTACTTGTTAGGATCAGCTCAAAAGTTGGGGAAATGTGGATTTTCTATAACTAAAGGTGCAAAAAGCATGGAAGTCATGTCCCTAAATCACAGGAGAAGATGGGGAGCAATAAGTTGCAAAACTATTGGTGATTTTACCTCATAAAGGACACTGGGGAAAAAAAAAAAAACACAGAAGAAAAGGCAAACATGGGTAGAATGAAAAGAGCCAAAAAGCATTTGAGATTGACTTTGAAAAGAATACTAAAATAAACAAGAGAAGTTTATATTAACAGTGTCTTGATTGTTTAAGTGTCAAGAGTATGAGGAGAAGAGTATCACCACTACAGATATGATGATGTGGGAAGGACAGTTAGTTTGGCATGGAAGCAAAATTAGTTTTTAACATCAGGTCTTCAAAGGATAGTGATATATATGAAGATACAGGCAGAGTTGCCAATGGGACTAAGAGCATGTGAAAGCTAAACCTGGAATAGGCATGGAGAAAAGATCCTTGAGCAGTGAGGTCCACTGACAGCCTTTTTTATGATTGAAGATGAAGAGCTCAGTGGACTCTTTAAGTAGCATAAACTAGCCCTGGACAGAGAAGGTCCTGTTATCCTGCTGATCTTGACGTCTAATTCCTGCATCATCTGCTTTTCTGCACCAGGACAGGTGTTTCTGCAGCCACTGAACAAACTTTGTTAATGAAACAATCCAGCTGAAAAATAAGCATTTTCCCCCTGATTTCAGGGAGGACAGAATACTTCTCCAAACTGAAGTACAGTACGAGGGCATTCCTGACTAAGCCCTTTGTTTAAGAAGAGTCTAAAAGAACTGTGTTACATGAGTGGATTAAAAGGGTAAAATAAACATTAGGAATGAAACAATACTATTGAAACTAAAGGACAATGCTTGCTTAAGAACAAATTAATATAAGCCAGACATTAAATAGTTTAAGCAAGGGACTTGAAAAGGATTTCTATCAGAGGATTGGGGTTCTTTGACCACATGTGAAATGGGAAGAAAATTGTCTTGTTTTAAGGTGGTACTGTCCAGTTTATGAAGATAATGATTCCATGTAGATGAATTGTGTGATAGGGTGCAAGAGGACCACAGGACTCTGTGTTCCCTGCATAGTTCTTAGATGGTACCTTGAAGCACATAAAGAACCAAAACTCCTGACAGTGTCAGAAGTATTTGGTTCATCAGAGTGCCAGCATGAGTAGCCGTTTGAAGCATAGATATTTCATTTTGTCTAGATGATCTTCAATTTGCACAGAATATTCAGAGCAGATTTCTAGTATTTATTGAAAACAGCTCTAAGTGGCTGGTTTTTCAGGGCAAGGAAAAGGTTTTGAAGATTAGTATTTCTCCTTTACATAAATACTTGCCAGTAGTTCTGCAACTCTTATTTGAAACTTCTTATCTTCTCTCACTGTGTACAAAACTACATACACAACAGAAAATCAGGCATGACTGTATATGCTCTATGATTTTGAGAAAACCTGTTCTTTAATTCTTCATGCTGTTGACCTTGTTTCCCAGTGTACTCCACTTGTTATTAAGTCAGAAGAAGATTTTAAAGGATGACAACATGTAAATAGAGCTGCTTCTGCTCCACCTATATCTCCTATTTTCTTCGCATTTTCTTTTTTTTTTCTTTTTTTTTTTTCTTTTTTTTTTTTAAAGAAAGTTGACAATTTGAACTTATCTTTTCAGTCTGGGCCCATCTCAGATCATGAGTGGCTTTTATTTTTGACAAGGTTTATTACAAACCTTGCTGGTTCAGCAAGGTGGAAGCTCACTTTAGGTCAAAAAGCTACATCTTTGCCTGCAAAGTGGAACACTGGGACTTCCATGCTGGATTATGCTGGGTACTCCCTGGCGTTTTAATGTATTGTGTTCATTGAGTTCATTATTGCATATTATATGCAATGCTCCAAACTTCTTTCACAGAGAGCACAAAGCCATTACAGCCTTAGCCACTCTGGACTGTTCAATTTCTGAAAGTCTGTTTAGGTTCTGGAGATGCCAGATATGACAATGAAGTGCAGCAGTCCAACACTGATACAACAAACAGGACACCAAATCAGGCAGTCTTCTTGAATCTTGCAACATGGAGATGGGGAAATGGACAAAGGTTAATTTTCCTGTTGGATGTCACACCAGAAGAGGCAATAAAAGAAACCTATAGCTGTTACTCCCAAAAGGTAAATGGTATTTTTGTCTCAATCCACCTTTACCATTACTTCCACAACTTCTAGAAAAAATAGTGTTCTGTTAGAAAGGGACCAGTGGAAATTGCCTTGAAGTTCACTTAGTGATTCATCATTTCTTCTATGGCTGAGGCTGGGAACCTGTTGAATAGCATCAAGGTGAGTTACTTGATTTCAACCTGGTATCTGCGTGCACTTTTCTGGTCTTCCTCTTCATTGCAAGCACTGGAAACCTTGAATAGAAGGAAACATAAGTTGCAGGGTGGCTATGGAAATTTTGGTCCATGTTGAAATCCCAGAGACTATCACTCTGCAACTGTAATTTTAATTATATAGGATACTTCTGTGTCTTTTAAGAGCAACTACTCAGAATTTAAAAGGAATCTGGAGACTTCTGAGGACAGACGAGCTAGATTATAGTTATTACCAGACAGCTATTTCAAGATTACTACCCTCTGAATAGCAAATCGCCCATCCCCATGGAACACAAACAAAACAAAGAGTTTACTTGTCCTTCCAAGATTCTTCTGGCATTTAACTCGTAACTTGTAATTTGCACTCCTTCACCTTAACACTTCCTTTGTAGAAAAAAACCGTGATCTTAAAAGTTTCCAGTATGTCAAATTAAGATCCTGACATTAAAAAACATAGATACTCGTTTGGTTTCAATAGTTTTTGATGTGTAAACACTAAAATTGTTTCTTGAAAGGAGGTGGGGGTGGTGGGGAGTGCATACCTAAATCCATAGTGTTGTTTTTCACTTCTGTGAAATTCCACCTGGAATACTGTGTCCAGCTCTGAGGCCCTTTGACTAAAGAGGCTACAAGAGAGCTGGAGAGGGACTTTCTACAAGGACATGTAGTGACAGGACAGGGAAGTGTCTTTAAACTGAAAGAAGGTACGTTTAATTTAGACATTAGGAAGAAATCTTTTACTGTGAGGGTGGTGAGGCACTGAAACAGATCTCCCAGAGAAGTTGTGGTTGCCCCATCCCTGGAAATGTTCAAGATCAGGCTGAATGGAGCTTTGAGCAATCTGGTCTAGTGGAAGCTTTCACTGCCCATGGCAGGGGGATTGGAACTACATGATCTTTAAGGTCCCTTGAGAACCTAACCATTGTATGATGATGATTAATGGGAATAGGTTGCAAAACACTTCCCAACATAAAAAGTCCTCATAGCCTCCTCCACTGCATTGCTTAAGACTGAGCATGCATGACTGCCCAAGCCACTCCAGTGCACTGCTGAGAAGGGCTTGGGTTCCACATGGATAAACTTGAGCTGTGTTCCCTCCTGCCACAGCTCTGACATTCTACTCCTATCAAGACAGTATCTTGTCCTCCTGGGCATTCCACAAAGTGGGATGAGCATCTGTTCTTCTGAAAAGAGGCAACAGGTTTGCAGTAACTTCTGTGCCAACACTTGCTAACCAATTCTACATTCTTTTAGTATAACAGTTCCAGGACAATGTAGTTAATCTGGTAAATGAGGAACCAGGTGTCTCTGCTGCAGTTTGAACTTTTTGTGGTCAAACGTTATTTCTGACACATTGCAGGGAACTGTTGTATTTGCGTAAAATAAGATGTGGAAAGAGTTAACTACATGGCCACATACACACTGAGTGATGAGATTAAGAAGTAATGTTTCACAGCGCCCTCATTTGCTGAAAACAGTATAGCAAATGTGCAGAATTCAAAAGAGATTCCGTGGAAAAACAGTATTAGATCCTGCAATTAAAAGTGTTTTCCATAATGCATATGTAGATTGCTAATAGCACTGAATCTTTCACTCCAGAGTGAAGAAACCCCTTATACATCATGTATGTGATACAGAAATATTTATATAGAAATGATACAGTTGTAAACATGAGAGCAGTTGCACTGATGAATTACATTCACAAGTGCTTCTGCCTTTATCCACTACACAGAAGTGTGGTTGCCTGCTCAGAAACCCAACTGCCTAGGACTTGCTTTAAAATGACAAAGATCTTTGAATATTTTATTAGGTTTTAGTTCAACATGCAAGGGGGATTTTTAATTTCCTTACCAAATGAAAGGTTTAACCTACTGATGTGAAATACACATGGTACATAAAAATAAGCAACAAAGTGGGGTGCCCATATTAAAAATCGAACATCTTACAGATACATGGGCTCTCCATTTTGAACCAATTTTCTCTGACAAGGTAGATACTCTCCTGACTGGCCCAAGTCAGCTCAATATGCATGTGACTTCCCAGCCTTTCCATGTAATGAGCGAGCCTGTTCTTAAATGTAAGTCACATTTACTTATAAGCTATCTGCCCTATCTCTGGCCATTTTTGAGGGCATTTTCTTACACTGTGCCATAATCTATAATCTCAGGATGGGGGATGTTAAAGTTCATTCCTGACAGTTGTATGAAGCAGTTCATGAATATGCCTCATCCTTGTTTGCACCTATTGGTACTGTCTGTATTCATAACTGGGGCAGCAACTTCCACAATTTTAGTACCCATTATGTAAAAAAATACTTTCACCTGTTCTGAACTCTACTCCTACTAATTTTGAGTATTCTCCTGTTACAGTATTTCAGACTTTGTTAATAACAATTCTGCAGTTGTTCCTGATTGACTTCGCTTTATCCACCACATTAATGAGTTTGTAAGCCTCAACCTATTCTGTGTCCCTCCAATCACATTATATCCTCCTCGAGCTGTGAAGACGAGAACAGTACACTAAAGACATGTAAGAGCCCATGGCTTTGTAAAGTGGCAGAATTATGCCCTGTGCTGTGTTGTTGGTACCTGTGCTGGTGATGTTCAGTGTCTTGGATTTTTCTGGTAGCTGTTTCTCACTGAGCTGTTGGTGTTGGAGATGGCTCCAAAACCTCCTTCAGCAGCTGCCAGTGCTGCATGTAAACATAGGTTACTAGGTTATTACACCCATTTATCACATATTTAGTTAACTGCATTGAAGCTCATCTGCTGCCCACTCTCTCAGTTTAAAAAGCCTCTTTAGGAACTTAATATCACCCCTTCATTTGGACTAATTGACAAGTGCCCTCCCATCTTCAGGCCGCTGAAGATGTTGAATGTAGCTGGTCCTAACACCGACCTCTGGGAACTCCACTAGTGCCTCCTCTCTGCCCTGAGAAATGACCTTGAAGTCCTGCTTGCTGCTTCTTCAGTCCATAAAAAGGCCTTTGCAACAGCTTATTTTTTTTTTTAATAACCTTTGACGTAGATCCTTATCAAAAATGTTTTGAAAATCCACATATGCTTTGTCTGCTGTATCACCTTTGTTCACATACATCCTGTGGACCCGTCACTGGGCTTGTAGAGTGGGATCTCTTTCTACAGATGTTTTGATTCCCACTCTGCTCAGGAAGATACAGGCAGACTGGTTTTGTCCATCCATCAGCTCTCTCACATAGTTGGTCTTTGTAATGATAGTCATATACCTGCAGTTTCCCACCTACATACGTTCAGACTCAAGTGAATGCTGTTTGGTCCTGGTAATGTTAACCACTTGCTCTGTTTGCTTGTGAAAGAATTTTCCTTCCTGTAATCCTCTAACATTTTCTGTTTCAAACTTTATTTCCTATTAAATAAAATCACTTGTAAATTGCATTAAAGGTGAGGCTTACACAGATGCTGTAAACCCTGTAAAACAGTTTTCTTTCTTAGTTTAGGCATTCTTACATCTTGCAAATACTCCTTCTGCACTTCTTCAATTTTTATGTACCAATTTGTGCTGTAGTAGCAACTTGTGTGACAGATCTAGCATATTGAAATTTATAAGGGGGCAGTCCTGCTGCTTTTCAAGTCAATGGCAAGATCAGGTGCAAGACAACATAAAGTTCCTGAAAGAAAAAAATGCAAGAAGGAGTCTCCTTTTGCTGGTCTTAGCTAAGGAAGAAGTATCTCTGTGGGAAACTGATTGAGCTGTCTCACTGTGCTCCCCAGCCTGTGCTGCAGTAGATCCCCATTTCTGAGGAATACCAAGCACTGCCTTTGTTGGGTGTCTGGGGTATTTCAGCTCCAAAACGCTGCAATGCTTCGTGGCTTAGCAAGTTCCCACTTGTATCTGAAGTAAATTTTCAGCATTAAGTTGGTTGTTCAAGTGGTTGGGACAGAGGAGAGTTGAAACATTTGTTATGTCCCTTGCATGAGTGGGTCTGCCTGGGATATAAACAGCTCCATCTAGTCTTCAGAAAAGTGCTGATCCAGTGAGTTTTCTTCTTCCCTGTTTTGTTTATGTGTTTTTGGGAGCATGCCAGTATTATTGACCTTCTAAGGGCTCCCTTCATGAATAAATCATATCACGAGGAGCTTTGCTTAGGTAAAAGATACACAAGAATATTCTCTATTGTTGTCCTGAAAGTTTACAAGGAGACTGGGTGCAAGTGGCAGTGTCCTTTAAAGGCTGAAATTTGGATGCTACCTCAGATTAAAGTGTACACTCATTTTACCCTCATTATATGCCCAGAAATCATCAGGAGACAGAACTGAGGACAAAAGTGCAATTCCCACAGCCACACAGCCTGAAGCAAGGATCAGAATGCTTTTGGACACAGAGCTGGAGCTGGTGCCTGCCCAGAAAAGGCATCAGCACATACAGCTAGTGCCACAAGTGCTTCATTTTCATGCAACTCCAGTCCAGCAGCTGGCCTGGGAAAGGGAGGCAGGACTGAAAGGCTGGGCACAGGATCACAGCCTTATTGCCTAGGCAGCAGTTTGTCTTCTGGCAGCTTGTGCCTGAGGCCCCCTCAAACCTCTTGCTCACTGAAATCAGCACTTTTCTGGCTACAAACAGTCCTTGAGATGTGTGAGTCATATTTGGGATTGTCAAAACCCCTTTGATGACATGTTATGTGTATGCATTAGGGATGTTTGATCCAGACAGTAAGTGGATGGAAGGGAGGGGGCAGAGAGACACTTGAAACATTCTGAAGAAAAGCATTGGTAACAGAGGGTTAACCTATTTTCCCCATAAATGTCTGATTTCTTATGCCCAGTATACACTCACCTTGTTCAGTGCCTTGGCAGAATAGCCCCAATCTATTCCCACCACGGTCAGCCTTACACGTTTCCACTCCTCCACCTTTACACACCCTTCAGCATCTCCTTCTTTGAGCTTCACCATTGGAATCCTCTCCCAAGGCGGATGCTGCAAGTTCAGGGTGTTTGGAGGCTCGGTTTCCATGGCAGCCAGGCTCCTCTGCTCCCAGACAGCAGCTTAGGAGGAGAAGCAAAGAAGAGCAAGAGAAAGTCATTAAATGTGCCAATTAGTATGCAGGGCCAGGCTGCAGCGGCAGTGGTAGGGTTTCCCGGGCTGCACGGCAACCACGGGAAGATGGCTGCAGCAGACATAAGCTGAAGGACAGAGTACCACATGGGACATGTACGCACTTTCTTACAGATGAGCTCTCCAGCATCATTCACACCCCACAAGCTAACTGGGATGTCAAAATAGGGAAAGCCCCTCATTTCCTGCTGAGCAGAAACAGGGTCAAAAATTATGCATTCTGAAATTTGTGCATTGGATGAGTATGGTGACATTCAGCTGGAGAACTGCAGAGAGGAGAAGGGGAACTTAAGTCAAATGAAGATTTGATATTTTTTCTACTGCATCTTAGCCTGTGGCATGCAGCAGAACTTGACTTACAGAAAAGATGCAGCTTGAAGATCAGGGTGCATTTTCACAGGAACAGACAACAGGGCTCTGCTAGATTCTAGTTTTGATGCCAAGCAGCATGCTGCCCCCTCCTGTAGAACATCCAGTTTCAGTTGGATATAGTCTTTTATTTTCATTTTTTGGCCTAGTCTGATGGGTTTTTTAAAAAAAATTCTCCTGTTAAATGGTTACAGCATTTTGTCCTGGGTTGACACTATTTCAGTAAAAGCTGCATCTATTTAATGCAGCTGTACAGGAACTGTAAAATTTATGTGATGTTTCTGAATAAACAATACAATGTGATAGTCTGCTGTAGTTTAACCCCAGCTGGCTACTAACTACCCTTGCTCAATCCTCACCTCTGGTGGGATGGGAGGGAGGATTAGAAAGAAGAGTAAAACTTGTTGGGTGAGATAAGAATAGTTTAATAATTGACATACAGTAAAATACTGTAATAAATATTACATTTAATATTTATATTATCAATAATATTATTGATGTAATGGAGAGAGAGGAATAAAAACCTAGGAAAAAGAGACATGCACAATACAATTGCTCAGCACCAGCTGACCAATGCCCAGTCTATCCCTGAGCAGTGATCAGTGGCTCCCAGCCAACTCCCCCCAGTTTATATACTGGGCATGACATTCTATGATATGGAATATCCGCTTGGTCAGCTGTCCTGTCTGTGCTCCCTCATGGCTTCTTGTGCACCTGCTGGCTTGCAGAGCATGGGAAGCAGGACTTCCAATTGTCTTACCCTTGACTTAGGGTAAGCACTACTTGACAGCAACTGAAACATCAGTGTGTTATCAACATTATTCTCATATGCATTCCAAAACAGAGTACTGTATCAGCTAGTAAAAGGAACATTATTACAGCTGAAACCAGGACACAAATCAGAGACTATTAGATAGATAAATTCTATTGTGATACAATCATGCTAAAATATTTAATCTCTAAAAGAAGAGTATTTCTAAGTACCTTAATAGGACATTGACTGATGGTATTTCAGATTTTGATTTCTTTTAGTAACTGATGACCACTTTCTCCCATCATTTCACTTTCCTTGGAAAGAGTCTGCCTAGAGACATTTCAGAAGGGTTTGCCTATTAATGAATCTTTTTTGTTGCTTGCTTTTCTTTAGGCTGTAAGATAATTGTTTCTCTTCACAATATATGTTTGTTCCCTATAGTATGTTATAATGCTTTATCTGGGGTCCAGTTGTTTTAAAATGTGTTTTACTGATCTAGTGAGCAGTTTTGGGTGTTTGGTTTTGTTTCTTTTCCCCTGTGAATCCCTGTAAAATGTACCTTTCCTCAATGCAGATCTTAAGTATCTGAGTGCTATATGGAGCAGATTTGAGCAGGGGAGGAATTCTTCCTGGAAGTGACAATGGATATAATTTAGAGACCAGTGGTATTGTGTTGAGCCACTCCTCATGGCCCTGCCAACCTCTCACTATGCCAAACTTCCCAGGGCTTGAAATACCCTGGGAATCCTGTGAATGTTGCACTCCCACATATTCAAGGAAGTGCCACTGTCTGCAGGAAGCTGCCCTATAAAAGCTTAATGTTCCCTTCTACTTCCCAGTCCTCCAGCAGCAGCCACTGCTAAGATTTTTTCATAACAGACCTCTGTAGGTCTTCATTTCAGGACCCATTTAGGGGATGCACAGTATCCTAAAACATGCTGTAGAATGTGTGACCTAAATTGAGTATCAGTCACATTTTCTCTTTTATTATCTGAGTACATTTTGGTTTAAGTTTCCATTCAAACTCAGATATTTTAGGAGCATCTGGCTGCTTTGTTTTGCTGGGAAACAAAATCTTTTTCATTTTAAAATTTCTTGCTCAAACCTGTGCTCAAAATTTTGAGAAAATGATGAGCACTTTTGCCTGATACAGAAACAAAGGCATTGCAAAACATCAGTGGTTCTCAAGAAGATAAGAATTTCTTTTTATTACTACAATGGTTTTGTTGAGAGAATAGTAAGGGTACTCTAAGTAGAACTTCATTTGGATTTATTGGGAAACAGAAGTGTCATGGAAGAGTTTCTCAGTTCAAATGTACAAGGGGAACTTTTCTTTTGCCTTGTTGACTCCTTATTTTGCTTATCCCATCCTCTCACTCTTCTGCTTCTGATTCTTCTGAATCACAGTGTGTTAACATGATAGTCAAAACTAATTGTGATTCTTCTATCAGTCAGCCTTCAGACTAAATGTTCCATTCAGACTAAATACAACCACCTCTTCCTCAATTCTTCTCTCTTCTTCTTTGTATTGGCAATACAGAACAAAAAGCTCTAGGGTTCAGTTGCATAGAGGCTACTTCTGGATACCATTGCACAGTATAAAATAATATTCATTATTTCAGAATAGTAAAAGTTGGTTGAATTCTAGCATCCCACCTAGTAGTTATAGATACAGTTCTAGCTTTCATTTACTTTAGATCATTTTTCTCTTTCTTTACATACATGATGCTATTATTCTCAAAATTAAGAGTGATAATATAGTGTTAACATAAAAAAATAATTTTAAAATACATTTAACTCTTCAAAATAAAAAATATATGAAGATTTTTCCATTATATATTTTATAACAATAACATTAATGATTCTGGAGATGAATTTGTGGAAAATACATAGTGATTGGTATCCATCTTAATGCTAATAATCACCAGAAAGTGTATAGTACTGTTTCCCTTACTCTCCATCTGAAAGCATCATGAGCAACTTGCATGACCCTGGCATGGTCCCACAGAGATTTAATTTCACCCCTGGTGCTAAAGCTTGATAACAGAATGCAGAATAAAGATATTTACATGTGCCTAAATTACCAGTTTTGTATTTCAACTCAGGCTTCTCAGAAAACTAGTACATGGATAGTAGTGGAAAAGGCTCATTGGCCGAGTGTTAGACATTGCAGGAGAGATTCCTGTTTCAAATGCAGAATAACCAGAAGCTGTACTTCTGATGCAAGACAGAATGCAAATTCATTAAGTGTTTTGGAGGGAACAACAATTATGTCTGTTCCTATGGTCACAGACATAATCCCAAAACATGTAGAAATTTGGGGCCAGTCTGTGCTGTGGTTCTTTCCCCAAACCCCTGCCTGAGTTTCACCTAGAAAGAGCCCAGAGGCTTGCCCTGAGAGGCCATGCTCCCTGACTCAGTGGAAAGCCCTGTTTCTGGTAATGACAGCTGAAAAGCACAGTTTCATGAGGCCTTTTTAACAGCTGCTCACAACCTGTGAAATCCCCCAGGAGCCAGGGAAGTTGCCATGCCTCTTGCCACTGAGGGCCCATGGGGTCTGGCTAGGCAGTGGAAAGCTGTCTCTGTGTTCTCTTGAACATCTACCTTTATTCTGTCATTAATTCCTTTTCATCACTTGCAGAGGAAAAGCAAATGGCCAAGGACACACAGTTTTGCATCCTCCATGACAGAGAGGTGATATTATAGTTATTCTATTTCTGAGTATTGTGCTTTTTTCAGCAGTGTTCATTTTGAATATTGCATTGCTTCTGCTGAAGCAGAAAAGAGTCAAGGCTTCTTGTAACTTGGCAGTGTTATGGCCATACGACATCTTATACAGGAGGCTCTTAATGGTACTGGGTATTTACTGAAATAACTGAAAGGTGCGTGCAGGATTAGAACTGCACGAGTCTTCCTGAGCTTCAGCCGATCTGTAAGGAGACTGACTGCCGTAAGTAAGAGTGCTATGTGGGACACAGTGCTCCCTGATGACTACTTGTGTGCTTGCTTATTGGAGATACTTTGCAATAGAAAGAAGGCTGAGTGGTCATATGTTTCTGCATGTCCTGGTTTATGGTTGTGGCCATTTTGCTTTTTCCCCAACTCCTTTTCAGCCTGTGTGCTCTTCCCATCCCCACACCCTCTCTTCTCTTCTGTTGATATTCATCTTCATTCCTTTCCCTATTCCACAGGGTGAGGGTGTCCTGCTGTTCCTTCAGTTCGTAGATGCTTCACTATTAAAGTGCTTCCTCTAAGCATAAATGGGCCCTTATTTAAGCAAGGGCATTGGGGGAGCTTTCACTAGAGCCAAGACATGGAGAAAATAACTTCCTTTTTCTGTTATTGTGTCCTCCTACCACAGGAGGACATGGACTCTGGGCAGCTATCTGACCTTAAAGAGCAAGAATTTAGTTGCATTTTGTTCAGGAATTGTCATATTTTATTCCTGGCTGATAGGAGCACAATCTGTATGGGCTCACATATGATATTCTTTTGTTACCTGTTCAAAACAGGCAAAGAAAGTACATGGAGCATTAATTCTGCCTTTCAAATGGCTAACTTCCACGTGACTATTTCTGTAGCTCAGCAATTCTCACAGAAAACTGAAGCCATCTCTTGCTTCCCACCAAAGATGACATAACTGACCATAACAGTGTGATCTCAGTAAGATCTAGGCACCTTTACCAAATGTACTGCAGCGCATTTTCTATCATACTATAAATGATGTGTTTGTGTGTGTGTGTGTGTGTGTGTGTGTGTGTGTGTGTGTGTGTGTGTGTGTGTGTGTGTGTATGTATATATATATTAACATGTCAAAATTAAGTGGCATACATTTTGTGCTGGAGTCTTCTTGATCTTGAATTAATCCAGTTCCTTCACTAGGTCAAGGTTCTTAGCAACAGAGCACCCAGTCATTCATACAGCACTGGCTGTGTAAAGTGTTCAAAGTAATTGAAAAGAAAATTAAAACAAATAAATACACAGTCCAGCAACCCGGAGGATATTAATTTACAATGTAAGTATTCACATGCAGTTATACTAGCAAGACAACCTCCTTTGTCAGTGCTACCTAGCCAGTGATAAGCTCACTGTTAAAGTTAACATGTCATAAAATTAACAGTCATTTAGGATGTCCTGAAAGGCTGGAGCAATCATAATGAATGAGTTTTATGTAATATGGTGGGTTTTCAAACTCAAAATCATTATGGTAGGAAGAAGATTCCTTCAGGAGAGAACTTAGTGTTGCATCTGCTTTTTGTTAACAACAGTCTCTTAGCTCAGTGACTGAAGTGTCTTGAAGAACTGCTATCTGGCAGAGAAAAAAGGAAAATAAATTGGGGATTTAGCCTACACGTGGGATCAAGTCTAATGAGAAACTCAGATGGATACAAGATCCAGGGACAAATTTTCAACAGAAATAACCACAGAGGTCAGGATGCAGGATTAGGTGAAGGTGATGGCCTAATACACAGAAAAAATAAATAGATTTGTCTGGCAAGAAAGCAAAGAAAATGATATACTAAGGCTTGAAGCACATAACATTTTAATAGGAACATCACTGAGTGCATGTGATAATACTCTGTGTGGATTGTCCTAAACATGTCTAAAGAGTATTATAAAGTAGCATGACTTTAAAAGGAAATTCAGGCTTTATGGAACAATATTTAAAAAATTTTCATTTGAAGAAAATGAAAAATATTCTGAAGTACAAAGACTTACAGACAGTATTAGGACTTTATTAACCCACTATGATATAAAAAAGTAACACTGCAGCTGATAAGGTGAAGCCATTTGTAATTTTTTACAAGTGCCTAGAAAAAGCATTATTACCCATGGCACGTACTGCAAACTTGCGTAGGAGCCTTGTGTAGATCAGAACTTGGTTGATCTAGGCACTATATAAGCATAGTTCAAAATACTAGTGCCAGCCTAAATGAATTACGACTTGGTTTAGTACCAGATTTTCAGAGGGATTGATTTGGGAGTCCATCCCAAAGTACTCCTGAACTTTCAAAAAAACTGGGACTGTGGACAATCTCAGAAATGCCCTGCCCCACCCCCAAATTTGAAATATGTTATCCTAATAACATGGCACATTCATTTCCCACTTGACTTATTTTTAATGTCTCCAAGACCTCTTAAGTCTTGACAGCTCTGCAGTCTGGGAATACTGTGTGTAAGATTTATATTGGAGACCATATAGTTGACCTGAGTTCTAACAGAGAAATCAAAAAATTGACTTGTCCTAACAACTTTGGTGTAAAATTGCAGCCCGTTTTCTTTAAAAATGGGCTCTAACCTTTGAGCTCTCAGTTTTACTGCAGATCCTACTTTTAGCTGAGCATGGAAACTAAAATTATGTTTATGTATTTATTTTTAATTAATTATAGAAGTGTATCAGGTAAATAACTCTGTTTAATAGGATTCTTACTTGTCCAGGGAGGAGGGTAAGCATGCATAAGGAAGGAACCACTTCACTGCTGCATGTTTATAGTAAGGAGTATCTTCATCCTAGGAAAAGGTGGAAGATGTTCCAGAGTGCTCCCTTGGGGCAGTGCATAATGTGAGGGAAAAGCAGGGAGAGTAGGTGTAGTTGTGGGTTTCTTTGCCACCCATCTCATCTCCTCTGTTCACACGTTACTAGCATTTTGTGACAGATGTGAGGAGTACATTGCACAGTCCATGGTGTGAAAACCCATATGTATAAAATCTTAAGAGACGCCTTACCTGAAATGCAACAGTGCTGGTGCAGAGTGCTGAGTCCTTTCACAGATCACTCTGATCTTCCTCCATTTTCCGGGACCAGCTGGTAGTAAGCAAGTTCAACAGGCTTCATGAGAAAGCCAAATTCCACTATGATCATATGCCATCAATGAAATGATAGACCTAGGCAAATTTTGGGGGTCATTTCTTCCTGGACTAGAACCTTCTGCCAGTGCTTGCATATCAGAAGGTTATCCAGCCTTGTTTTAGAGACAGGAGATAAGATGCTTCAGCATCACAGACAGAATTTATACACTTAGGGTCTTGTATCCAAGAACAATACTTTCAGCACGGCTTGAGGAATAATTCAACATATGAAATTTGATAAGAATTTAGGATTTTGCGAGCACCATAGGAATGAGTTATACTGGTTTTTTCAGTAATAGCCATTACTGGTATTTTTAATGATCATATTGTGTGGTGTTTGATGGATGTCTCATTTCAGAGCAAATGCCTGTTTCAACTCATGATATTGTGGCACAAATAAGGAGACAAAAACTAGAATTCATGGAGGGAAAACAACAGAGAATTTTTTCTGTTCTATTTTAGTGAACCTTTTCTCTTGTGTGTTTCAGTTAATGTAAACAAATTATGGCCCAGAGAAAGTGTGAAGAAGAAAACATCATCAAGAGTGCAGAAGAGAAGGAAAATGAGCACAAGGACCTTGTCATTGCCTTGTTTACTAGCATCTGGGGGAAAGGGAGGGAAACTGTCTTACAAAATTCAAAGAACTGGAACATCTGAGACATTTCAACTAAAATTTGTGGTGCTCCCTGGTGGTCTACATTATAAAAGCACTTTTGTGACTCACAAGGGAGAAGAAAAACTACAAACTAAGCTCTGTTGCTCCCTTCTTCTCCTGTGATGTAATTTGACATGACCGATAGAGTCAAACATGCTATGTTAACCTACAGTAAATTTGAAAAAAATGTGGGTTTCAGTAAAATATGGGGGAAAGTTGTGATCTTTAGTACCTGAGAAATAGCTTTCAGAGTATCAGGAATAGAGATTTCCCAGTGAACACAAACTGGCTTATGTGATGTGATATTTGACTTTCAGAGTCTGCACTTGAGTGATTGCTACTTAATATTGACTGTGCTGTTGAGCTAGCATCTCATCATATACACCTCAAACACCCATCTAAAATGCAGAAAAAATTAGGACTTCAACTGCAATACAGACTGGTAGAGGCCTTTTTTTCCCAGTGCATGTTAAAGGTTATTTTTAAAACCTCCTTGCCACCAGTAGCCCAGACTACTTGTGATTAATGTAAAGGTGGACTTTGATATATTGTAAACCACTTTGAAAATCAGAAAGACAGTAGCTGCAATTCATGAGTATTGCATTGCAAAACTGCTTGCTGACTTGCTGTTGACTTGGACAGATTAGATGATCATCCTGGACCCTGTGAGGATTTTGTCATGAATCATTCCAGCTGCTTGTTTACTGGTATTTGATACCTCTCTTCAGGTGCTGGTACAACTACCAGACTCTCAGGTGTGGAAACAGTGGTAAGTACAAGTGATATAGTGACAACTTTTTGTAAGGACTTGACAGGACTTCACATGAGCTCAATATTCTCAGTTGCAAGTTGTGCCACTGAGTGATCAATAACTATATGCTGTGACATAACTTGGAATGGCAAATTAGGAGAATATAAACTGTTTTAGAAAGGAGAAGCCATCTGATTCAACATGCTTGATCATCTCTGGCTTATACTAATCCTATCTTTTTCACTAAGTTTGTGAATTTCCATCTTTGGAAATTAATCTAGATGTACACCAAATTCACTGAAATACACTGTTCAAAATGCCTTTTCTTTCACTTTGCCATGGCATACCTCCATTTCTTTTAGCTTAGATTACTGTTTGTTGTTTAACACTAGAAAACTCTATCATTTTGAAGGAAAAGAAGTTATATTTAAAAAAAATAGGCTTCTTTTTTTCATTCGTATATCCTGGGACACCAAAGAGCTGTAATCCATTACCTTTTAGTGCTGCAGATTTCCACTCAGCTAACTTCCCTTCTGTCCCTCTCTCTGATAGGGCACATTTCTTTTAATCAGAGATGTGAATCATGTCATCTTCTTTGTAGCACTCATCTGACCTTACCTCCAGAGCACTTTGTCTTCCTTACTTGGAAGAGTAAATGGCCTGTAGTGCAATAACTACTACATTTTATTAATCGTCCTGTATCTTTGCTGGGCCAAACTGATACTGTGTTGTGTACAACACAACAATAGGCACCGTTTCTATATCCATTCAGCTTGGCATTTTAAAATCTTTGGAGAATGCCAAATTATAAGATGCATTAAGTAATTCACCTGTTTTGACTCCATGTGGTATACCCCTTCCTTCCAACCTTTAGCCAGAATCATTTCTAGCCCTCCATAAGTATTGCTGAGAGCTTTAGCGAGGACTGCATATTGCAATGTGTGGCCCATCTATACAGGAACATAGCTTCTCCAAAGGCCTTTTAATCCAGGATTCTGTCACTGCAAGAAACCAGTGCCTGTGGAATAGTATGGAAAGAGGTTAAGCATATATTATTTCCCTCAAGTTCTCTATGAGCCTCTGGCATTCTGCAGCTCAGAACGGGCCAGAGATGGTATCATCGTGTTTGATAGTCCTTGCCATATTTGATCCTTCATCAATTTGTTTAATCACTTTTTGATCCCTGATAAGCTTTGGGGGTTGGCAGTGCCTTGTGGTAGTGAATTCCGCAAGCAATTGTACATTATGTCGCAGGGTACCTCTTTTTGTTCATTACAAAGCTGCCATTTACAAATTCTGTTTGGTATCTTCTGGTTCCTGTGTTATGTGGACATCTGAGTAATTGGTCTTTCTTCATCTTCTCCATACTGCTTATGTTTTCATAGAGGCTAATGAGAAGGATTTTATCTGCACAATACAAAATTAACACACAATATTGAACTGATATTGAGCAATTGAAGAGAGAACTAACAGTGTAGTAAATGTTGTTCTAGACAATGTTTCATGTTTCTGACAAAACCACTGGTAGAATTTAAAACTTTAGACACAAGCCCCTTTTAAATACAGATGAACTAAAACAGGGTTAGAAGTGAAAAGGAAAGGATGCATTTTTAGCTATGGTCTAATAATTTGCCTGACTTTAAAATTCAGTAACTTCATGTGTTGGAGTGGCATGGCTTATTATAACTGTGAAAATAATACATTGCTTTTCTGCAAGTCGACATGCAGGACCAATATTTTAAGAGTAGACATTGACTTTTTCTGCAAGGCCAGGGCATGAAAGAAATGAAAATAACAATTATTGATTTTTTTTTTCTTTGCTGAGAGAAACATTTGCCAGCTTTTATGAGGGGGAAAGAGCAGATGTTTAGCAAGAGAGGAGAGGTTTTCAGTTTAGCAATAAGACATGATAATTTTTGCAGAGAACATTTCTTTGCAATTATATCATCCTGAGATGGGGAAACAAGTCAGAAGACCAAAATATAAATACTGAAAAGTACCCTAAAATGCTATTATCTTGCAAGTATATTGGATGCCTTTTTTAGGATGGGGTGAACAAATGATTCAAAAGGTACAGCTTCATTCCAGTTTGACAGACTTACCTAGTTGCATTAAAGAGATGGAGTATATACTTGTCACATATGCTGAAGTGTGTTGCTGCTTCCAAGTTTACCACCCTGAATTGCAAAAGGTCTGAAAACAACAAGGCCCTGGAGAAATGCACCAGTCAAGCCAGACAGGACATTGGGCAGGATCAGGCTGAAACCTATGGGATAGTCATTCAGCTTCACTGGGCTCACAAAGTGAAAAGATTACGTTTATTCTGTTGGCAGAAAAATCATCCCTAGTCTTTAGAGAATATACAAAGTGCTGCAACATGTTACTGCAGTGTCACTCTGCAGGAATCATGGGAACATGGAATGTTAATCAGGAAATCTGTTTGCCCAGTCTATGTAATTGGTTGCTGTGATTTTTAATTAATGGTAATCAAGTATTTAAAGCCAGAAATTGGGGGAAAAAACCCCCAAAACAACAAACAAAAACCAAAACCACGCTAACCAGGGAAGAGGTATGTAATACAACATCTTCAAAAGCTGGGGATTTCATTTTATGTCCTCTCCAGGAATGCTGGAGCCTCCCCACATATGGCCACCAGCATGTAGGAGGAAGAAAGATTACTCCCTGTTCTACCTTGTCTTTTTCCTGTCCCTTGGTCAGCTGCTGCAGCACCCTACAGCATGGGTGTGGTACCCCAAAGTCCTCCAAGAACCTCAGCACAACAACTTTCAGTGCTCCTGTGGTAAGACTGGGTTGCAGCTGGCATGCATTGTGGAAGTGTGGCAAATCCCTCCTCATGGTACTCAAATGACTAAGGCATCAGTGTGAATTGATTAAGTGGTAATCATAACAACATTATTAGTTGATCCGCTTGAGGGTTGAAAGGCTTTACAGAGAGATTTTGGTGCACTGGATCAATAGGCTGAGGAGAACTGCATGAGGTTCAATAAGGCAAAATTCTGGATCCTGTGCTTGGGTCACAACAACCCCATGTAGTTCTACAGGCTGGGGGAAGAGTGGCTTGAGAGCTCCTCAACAGAAAGGGACTTGGGAGTGCTGGTCAACAGCAGCTGAACATGTGCCAACAGTGTACCCAGGTGGTCAAGAAAGCCAGTGGCTTTTTGGTCTGTATCAAGAATATTGTCACTAGCAGGGACTAGGGAGGGGATTGTCCTGTATTTGGCACTGGCGAAGCTGTACCTCAAATCCTGTGTTCAGTTTTGGGCCCCTCACTTCAAAAAGGACATTGAGGTTCTGGAGCATGTCCAGAGAAGGGCAACAGAGGTGGTGAAGGGTATAGAGCACAACTCTTAGGAGGAACAGCTGAAGAAGCTGGGGTTATTTAGTCTAGAAAAGAGGAAGCTGAAGGGAGACATTATTGCTTTCTAGAACTACCTGAAGGGGGGGTTGTAGTGAGGTGAGTGTTGGTCTCTTCTGCCATGTTCAAGTGAAAGGACAAGAGGGAATGGCCTTAGGTTGCACTAGAGGAGGTTTGCATTAGATATTAGAAAATATTTATTCTCTGAAAGACTGGTTAGGCACTGGAGTTGCCCAGAAAAGTGATGGAGTCACTGTCTCTCAAGTGTTCAAGGAGCATCTGCATGTAGCACCTGGGACTATGGTTTAGAGGTGATTGTGGTGATGCTATGGTTGGACTAGATGATCTTTCATGTCTCTTCCAACCTTGATGAATCTGTGTGATGATCCTGTATGATTATTTCTTGTGCCTTTCCCAGTGCATGGCTTGTGTCTTATCTATGCAGCCCTACATACAACCTGTGTATTCCATATTCCTGAAAGTTGGCTTCCCCTGGCTCCACCCATCATCTCCTGTCTATCAGGAGCATAAGGTTTCATTTGCTTGTTCCCTGTAAGACAGCATACCCATTTGCTAGCAAATATCACACAACAAGGCCTTGGATTCTCATGGCAGCTGGATAGTAGAAGTTGGCAGAGTGACCATGGCAGGGTATAGAAAGGTTTATTTTGAATTGGCAGAAAGTGAACAAACTCTAAAATTAGATGCCCTGCTTCAAGACTAAGACGTAGTACTTCTGTAGCAACCTAGAAGCTTAAGGTTTGCAAATAGATCAAAGCAGTGTTCAAGATCAGCTTCTCTGGCACTTTTCAGTGGGTAAATTCATTAAAAAGATGGTTGCTGAAAGTGATGACAAGTGGAATGACATTGTGTTGTTCAAAGTGCAGTATTTCATATGGGGGGCAGTGCAGCGATTTTATCTTGGAAGAGCTTCTTTGGTGAACATCACAGTTAGGCATAGCAGTCTCCTCCCTGTGGATTGTTTGCACATTGCAGAGGCTAATTCATAGGGATTTCTGGTTTAGATTCTAGCCCAATATTGCTAGTAAAAGCAGCTAGTGAACATAATGCAAGGCTATAGATGAGCTAAGGTGTGCTTGCTTTGATAAACTGACATTTGGAAATAAGTACTTAAGTCTGTACTTCTGTAGAAGGACAACTCTAAATAAAAATGAACTGTGGTATTATATAGTATTATGGTAATAATGCAACTGCTTTCAGGTAAGCATCAAGAAAATCTACCCTAATTTGTATAAGTAAAGTGGTCATTTTTACAGCTGAAGTATGGATTTTAAAGTGATAGCATATTAAGTTAAACCTTTAATGCTTTTATTCCTGTCATAACCTTAGCTAGACTGAATATAAAGGCGTTATTTAACTCTAACTGTAGTCTTCATAGTGCTCAACCACTTGAAATTTACGTGTAGCAAGCAGCACTGCAATTACAGTGTGTGTAGCAGGGACTTTATACTGTAGAATGGTGGTGATATATGAGAGCTGGGTAATAAGTTGCATTTCTTAAAATGCAAAAGGCATACCTCTGAAGCACTCAAAACCTTTAAACTTTGGTCAGTGCAGTCATGTTTTTATTCATTGGTGCTTCTTGGAAAACACCTCAGCCTTGCTGAGAGTATGGCAACATTAGCAATAAGGCACGCCACCTCTTATCACTGCAGTTATGGCACAACCTTGGGTGCTCGGATTCATCAGATAAAGATCAAAAGAAGCTCTCAACAGACTGGCAATTTGTTTCAGGCATCCTGCAAACAGTTGTGAAGTCCCAGACTTCAGTTCAAAAAGCTCTATGTGCTTCATTTTAAGCATACAACTAGCACAACCCCTAATGTTTTTTTGAGCTGAGTGTTGACTCAGTAACCACTGGTTTTTAATAGAGAAGGAAATGCGCTTTTAGAAGTGCCTTTGGCCCCAATATATGCTTTTGAAATGGAAGGTGCTCTTAGACCACAGGTAGATTCACAGCCTGCCATAGGTGATGCTCAGTGTTGCACGGGTATTCTGTCTTCATTGCAATGCAATTTGTCTAGAAGAGCACCCCATATAATACTTTTGTTGATACTTTGAAAGGCAGTAAATTGTATCTTCAAAAAGATGCTGAGATGTTGGAAGTAGCTTTGTCTAAAATGATTGATGCTGGCAATGATACAGATGGAGAGACCTCAGGACTTCTCAGTCCTGGTCAAGTCCTCTGTCCAGTGAAGTCTTGTGCCTTTGGGGACAGAAATGGAAACAGCTACAGGCAAGATGATGTGGGAAGAACACCAAAAAGCCCTATAGCATGTTCTTACCTGTATTCTTGATGTCAATACTAGCAAGTTAATCACACTATCACTGCAAAGAGAGACAGCTAGGTGTGTGAACTTACAGATCAGTTCATCACAGAACTATCATTTGGTGTTAGTTTATCATCATCACTCTAGAAGTGTGTCGTTCATTTTCCTAAAAGTTTTCAAAAACTCAGCATAGAGACCTACAAAAATACATTGTGGATCTATAGTGAGGAACCGGTAGGAAAAGAAGATTTGGAGAGCAGTTGGTGTTTCTTTAATTGCTTTTTCAAAACCCCTTGATTTAAGATATGACAAATAAGAAAAAATAGAAACACATATTTTATTGTCTATAGCTTTCATTAATTTTTAAAGGTGAGTCAAAGAAATTACTGAACAGAACCAGTAGCAGAGGTTATATGATGAGGAGAACTAAGAGCCATTTTAACATTTAATGAGATCAAAAGGTTCTCATCACTAACTGTCTTTTAATGGCACTTGCCCTTTGTCTGGGTCTATGTGGCTGCCTGTTTCTCAGGGACTAACTTTTCTGACTTTCTAATGAAATACCTCACAAGACAGGGGCAAAAGTGGTGGTTCGAAAATGTTTGGTTGCTATGTCAGTTTAGGTTAGGATAAGATGGGAAACTGAGTGTTTCCATCTCAGCATGTTGGTGTGCTAAAACTCTCCCCACCATTGAGGGACTTCTCAGTCAAAACTGATGAAAAATACCACAGTAGAGAGCCTTACAGCCACTCTGTTTCCAAGAGAGATAAACTGTAACAGAGAGAAATGGGCCAAGAGAGAAAAGCACCTAAAAATGTGTATCCAGTCTCTGTCAACGAAGTGCACAGGAATTGGGTCCCCTTTTCAATGGCTCTGAAACCTGTGCACAGCAACCTGCATTGAGTCAGAAGCAAATCCACAATATAGCCAGGAACTGAAGTGGGGAGCCTTGCCTTTTAGTCAGCAACCTGTCAAGAAACACTCCTCCGTTGCTCGCATGGTGATTGTCCCACTCTGCTCTGCACTGGGGTGGCTTCACCTTGACTATTGTGGGCAGTTTTAGGTGCTAAAATATAGGAAAGATATTCAATTCTTAGAGAGTGATCAAAGGAGGGCAACAAAGACAGTGAAACTCCTTGAGGGGAAGCCATATGAGGAGTGCCTGAGGGCACTTGGTGTGTTCAGCCTGGAGAAGACTGAGGGGAGACCTCATTGCCATTACAACTTCCTTATGAGGGGGAGAGGAGGGGCAGGCACTGATCTCTTCTGTGTGATGACTGGTGATAGGCCCCAAGGCCTGAAGTTGTGTCAGGGGAGGTTTAGGTTGGGTATTGGAAAAACATTCTCCACCCAGAGGTTGGTTGGGCACTGGCACAGGGTACCCAGGGAAGTGGTCACAGTACCACCCCTGACAGTTCAAGAAGCATTTGGATGATACTCTCAGGCACATGGTGTGACTCTTGGGGATGGTCCTGTGCAGGCCTAAGGACTGGACTTGATGATCCTTGTGGGTCCCTTCCATCTCAGCATGTTCTCTGATTCTGTGAAGTTTGTGAAAGTTTTAGAATGACTTTCTGTTTCTGTGAAGTCAGTACTGAGCATGGACTTGTGGCGCTGCACAGGGTTGAGCTCTCACAGCCATAGCTGTGTTTTGTATGCTATGCTAACACTGAGTTATTGACAAATAACTGAAAATGGATGTTCTGTGGGATTTAGAAATAACGTGAACCATGACTGAACTTCTGTTGTGTTTTTCTTCCATTTGCTTTTTCAACATGAGAACAAGGAGGGCATTATTTATACAAGAAATGTAAAGTCCCACAAGGAAAAATGATATTTTGAATTGACAGAATGTTCAAAGTGCAAATGTGGTTTCATAACTAAATACATTTTCAGACAGGAAAATAAGTTAATCAAAAGTTAGATGTCCTTGAAAAAGCTTTCTTTTTTTTTTTTTTCCCCAGTGTTCCTCAGAAATATTCTCATATTCTCAGCTGTCATGATGCAAAAGTATTTAGCATATCTGTATATTTATATCAGAATATATCAGCAGCCACATTATTTTAAAAGAACTTTCTTTATTGATGTGATCCAGTCAGAGTGGTACCTGCCAGGAACAATAAATTGTTTAGAAGCTGGAAATAAGAGATTTTTTTTTTAAATTTAAATGAAGTTTAAGGATATGAAGCATTCTGGGGAAAATTGAAAATGTCCCAAAAGCTTTTAGAATGGCATTCATTCAGTGCAAGTACCATTCAACATGAGTGAATTGGGGTAGAGTCCATGTCTTACAAGTTGTTTGTTATCAAGGAAATACATTCAAAGGACTGATTTTTTTTTTTAAAGCTGTGTTGGA
>VXBX01009147.1:145971-175953 GCA_013400415.1 Scytalopus superciliaris
CTGCGTAGTTAATGTGGAACAAAATAATTTGATGCATTAACTGTGGAAGTTATCAACAGAAAATAGCATTGCTTTAATTCAGTCAAAATTAGGATATTAACCATACATGCCATCATGCAGTCAGACTGCTGTGTTTTCATTGATTTCAGTCGTTGTCACTGAGTTTCTAGGAGAATCATTCAGTGCAGATTTCATTTAATGAATCTTTTTTAGTTTCTTGAGTTTTTAAGTGGCAAGTAAAACTAGTCTAATTTAAATTAGGTTGGTTGTATAATATAGAGCTTCCTGTTCCTTGAGGTAAGGTGTGCCAAATAAACATTAAAGATTACCCTGAACTTGAAAATGTCTTTTGAGATTTTGTTGAGAAACCTATTGTGGTGCTGTTTGCTGCCGGGGGGAGAAAAGTTCGGACCATGAATTCCTAGTTCTTCAAAGCTCCTTGAAGTTGATGTTACCAAATGGGAAAAAAAACCAAACATGGATTCTCCTTGTTTAGTGTCTTGACACTTCCTTGTGAGGGTCTGAAGGAACTATTTCTGACTCTTTCATTTGTTTTTCTCAGGTTGGGGGTCACACCATGCTGCCCATTCGTTGGATGCCTCCAGAGAGTATAATGTACAGGAAGTTCACCACAGAAAGCGATGTCTGGAGCCTGGGGGTTGTGTTATGGGAAATCTTTACTTATGGCAAACAGCCATGGTATCAGCTCTCAAACAACGAGGTGTGTGTAATACATTCTCAAACTGCATTAGGAAAGATATGCTTCTGTGGAGAAGAGACAACAACAAATTTATTTAATAAAGGAAAACACTGGTATCAGATTGTTATTGTATTGTCTTGAATCATGTGGTTGAATTTCTTCCTTTTCACCCTTTTCTTCCCTGAGTGGATGGAAGGTGTCCAAGCAGAACTAGAACAGTTAGAATATAGCTTTTTGCTTTGTATAGGATAGAGTCTGCTCTGGGTATTAAGGAAGACCATGAAGCAATGAAAAGGACCTTAGCTATCTCCTGAACAGGTGTATCATCCATGTTATTGTTGCAGAGTGGTTGTCCATAACTATTCTTGAATAGATTGAAGCAATCTAGATATCTCTTGATTTCCAGACAGTTGCAAGTAACAAGTTGAAAATTTAACTTCCTTCTGAGGTGAGGTGAGGTTGATAGACGAATAGAGAAAGAAGGTATGAGATTAATTCCTAGCTATTGTTCCCTTATGTGTGGAAGGGGCAGCATGGGTGAATTTACTATGAGTGAAGTTATTGCTCCTTGACCACTTGCATTACAGTTATTTTTCCAGATCACTTACTGCTTCTCATGCATCTACCTGGAAATGCAGCCCTTGGTAGAGCACGCTACATGACTGCCACCAGTGAGGCTGCTGTAGTGATTAAAGTGAACTCTTACATGGATGAACTCTGCATAGTCAACTGTGCTGATGCTTTCCTTGTGATTTCTCCTAGGTGATTGAATGCATCACTCAGGGCCGAGTCCTGCAGCGACCTCGCACATGCCCAAAGGAAGTGTATGACTTGATGCTGGGCTGTTGGCAACGGGAGCCTCACATGAGGCTGAACATCAAAGAAATCCATTCCCTCCTTCAGAACTTGGCCAAGGCATCTCCAGTCTACTTGGATATTTTAGGCTAAAGCCTCCTAGCATTTCTTCTGGGTTGCAGGAATGAATGTGTTCAACTGCCGCTGAACTCCATTAAAATGTGTTCTTAACTTTGACAGTATTAATGACAAAGTTGCGGAGAAGCTTTCAAAGGGCAAGCAATGTGCACTTCTCCATCTGTAGACACAGTATTGACTTTTTAGACATTACTAAGACGTATCTTCTCTCTCTCTCAGTTTCTATATTTTTTTTTCCTTCTCTCCTGTCTTTCTAATCAATTTGGCTTCTGCATTATTGTAACTCTGCATAGACAAAGGCCTTAAAAACCTGATCTGTTATATCAGCAGACTCTTCAGTTTGCCCACTACAACTAACAATGCCTTGTTGTATTCATGCCTTTGACGTGGATGAAAAAAAGGGAAAAATGTATTTGACTAAAACTTTGTGATTTCTGCAGTAGAGCTACTGGGAGTTTCTATGGATTCACCTCATTTTTTTTGCTTCAGCATATGGGTGGAAAAAGAAGACTGATGTTCTCTACATGAAGAGTGTTCTTTGCAGAGATAAAGCCAGATGGAATGAAGACATTCTTGTGTGATACACTGTCTAGAGGAACTTGAGAATCAGGTGGCATCCAACCATACAAGAAAACACTGAAATGAATTGATGGAAGGCAAGAGGGGATCTAGCAATTTCCCTGAAGAGTCTTTCTGAGGACTAAAAGGATTGTTTAAGGAGGTGCTTTGCCAGCACCATTCATTGCCAGAATCAAGTAAAATGGAAAAAGATGCTGCCTGCACTGCACGCAATTGTGCTACAACATGATAAACTAAACACATGCCCTTGTTTTGTGTTCTGGTAGGATATTGTCATGCCACTGGTGTAAAACTGTTCTCCAGCTAGTCTTTTTTAGTAAAGGCTGAAGCTAGGCTTACTTATGTACAGTATTAATTTCAGGATCACATGCTGAAACTAAGGATTTTGATAAGATAGGACCAGCTGTAGATGCTGGGGCAGATGTATCCTATACTGTGCTTGTCCAGCAGCATATTCCTTCCTTAATCCCTTTTTTTTTCCCACCATGCCAGTAAAACTGTGCATGGTCTTTGTCGATTAATGCCCTTTGTGCAGAAACGATCACTCATCTTGTAGTACACCCTAGTAGGCATAGCAAACTCATAACAATATAACTTATATTTCATTAGAAGGGGCTAATGGAGGACATTAGCCATGTTAAAATGCCTTTACAATGTTACAGATACTATAGGCTGATATAACATGAATAATCTAAAGCACGGAGATCACTGGTTATGTTTGAAACATAGCAGGGGATAAAGATCTCTAGAGAAAACAAATTACTCTGTGGTTATGGCTTGCTATTCAGAGTGCAAATATTCTGAGCTCAGCGCCATGTTTGTATTGGTACTATTGCTGTCATAACCAACAGTCACACTTTCTTAAATAATTTATTTTTGTTTGGATTGGCATTGTATGTGTACAACATTTGCATGGCCACTGTGTTGATGACAGCTGCATGGGCATACCTGTTGTTTTTCAAACTAGAAGTTGACAATTTGAAATTTAGAGTTAGGATTATTTTTAATATGAATTCTTACAAATGAAAACCTACCTTACCTATTCCTCAAGACTTTTGCCTCCCTCTGTGAGGGGGCGTTATTGCAAAAAAGTGATCTTTCTTTCCATTTTCTCTTTTTATTATTTCTTATTGATATGAGCCAGATCAAAATAGTTCATCTTCGTGTTGGGGATATTTTATTTAATAAATTAAGCATTTTATTTTTGTAAGTGTTCCCATAGCACATTTAATATATAATTTGCTTGCATGTATTATTTATTGAGGCACTTTAAGTTTTTCCTTCAGAAGCTTTTAGAGCTAGCTTATAAAGATTCTGAACATTTTCAGAAGAAAACAGTTCACTGGACACTGATGAAGTTTTACCCTTCTCAATGTCATTGAAAAGGCAGCATTACAAATAAACATGACAGTGTAACTATAAAGCCATACTCAGTATTTCTTTAATAAACTAGATGTTTTTTCTTAACCGCTACTGAACTGGAAACACAAAAAGCCAGAGGAAGATTCCTACAAAATGGGCCTTAAGATTTTATCTAGACTGTCTTGGAAGTTCTCACAGAAAACTAGATAAAGACTGAGCATCCAGTGAAACCCATTCTCTTGAGAATATGAATGTTGTGTTTTAAAGGAATTTGACATTTATTTGTTATTTTCAAATTAACAGTGGTGGAAAAGAAGGATATCAAAGTCCTCTCTTACTGTGCAGTGGGAGGAAGGTGCAGGTGGTGGAAGGGGCTGCTAAGTTTCTACCTGCATATTCTTAGTTTCTTATGAGCTGAAGAAAAGGGTATCTGAGATGATCCTTCCACTGGAAAACAGGCTCCAGCCCAAAAGCAAGCAGGTGTGTTTTGCAAGCACTGAAAGAATGTATACCAAAAATAACCACAAAACCCTGAAAATGTACTTAGTGGCATCTTCTTTTTGATTTACTAGTGAGAATTTTAGAGTCATTTCAGAAAATAAATAGTATTAAAATGCGTTGTGCAATAACATAGTAGTACATTAAACTTTTAAAGGACCAAATGTTCTACAGAGCCACCAGTATGGATAACCTTGACCTATATCATTAATGTTCTTAGTAGTGCATAAAATGTATAATCACAGTGAAAAGCTATAAACTGTAGCTATACATAGTTTGCATTTGTTCATGAAAGGGTGGGTAAGTGTAGCAGAATGAGCAGAGAAGAGGAACAAATATGTTCAAATCACAACGAAGGGTGAGTATATGTGCGTATTCATCATACTTGCACTGTCAGGTAAATCGTGTACACAGTAAATATGACAATCAGGCTTATTTAAAAAGTCTTTCTGGACTGTGCTATGAACTGATCATATATATAATATATATAATATATGTGTGTTTGCATATGGCATATATATATATATATATATACACACATAGCATATACATGTATGCCTATGTCTGTTGTATTTTATTTATATATGTGCAGACATGCATGCACATTATGTATGGGCTGTGTGTATATGTATAGATCTACATACACCTATGTTATTACAAATTATGATTAGAGTGCTATTAATAAATTGATAAAGTCTGCTGAGTAACCAATTTTTTTTTTCTTTTGATATTTCTTTTTCTGTGTTTGTAAGATTCAGCTTTCTAACTGGTGTGCAGCAGAGGCAGTGCTAGAATGCCAGAGATACAACAAGCACTTTTCTTTCCCAGATGATTGCATAAAAACATTTCATCCATTCCCATCTCACTTGTTGATTTCTTGCAATGAAATGAGCAGACAAGCTTCCAAGCTCAGAAAACAGTTTATTTTACTGTCATTTCTGGGTTTGTGCTACTGCAGCTCCATTAGCATTTTATACTTGTCTGCAGTAACAAAATAATTCTACAAATGAGCTGGACTATTCAAACTGCAACATGACTTGTAGAACAATGAGAATTCCGACATTCTGGAGTAATAATAGTAGCATTCGCTGCACTCTGTCCTTCACTCTCAGTAGATCCATAGAACTCAGAACTGGCCATGGAGAACACATACTTGTAAAGCAACAGCACCTCATGATGCCTGATGGTCTGTACCCTTTTAAAAAAGACTGCATTCATTTTGACCTGTAAAACAATATATATATATATATCTGCAGTTTAATAAATAACTTCTTATTTTTTTCTCCTTCCTTTTTTGTCCTTTCTTGCTATTTCTTTATCACTTTCTTTCCTTCTTTATCTTTTCCTGTCCTTCCTTTTCTCCTTCTTTCCTTTTTTATATTCCTTTCTCTTTTTCTCTCTCTTTCTTTCACTGTACCCTCCCCACCTTTATAAGAGATTGTGGTTGATTTAGACTTTTACAAAATACTTTAAAAAGAAGTAACTCAATAAAGTTATTGGGTCACTGGATGACTAAGGTATAATGCATATGTGCTAGAACAAGTCTATGTTTGGGTTGTTGCAGCCTGCAACTGAATTTCAAATACTGCTATAAAATGTGAAGAAGAGGAGTGGGAGGGACTGGGGATCAGGTCATGATTTCTAATCAGAGATCAAGGTTTTGATAGCACAGGAAGTTGTATTTTCTTTTTGTGAGGGCTGGGATGAACCACTGCTGCTTTGAATAAGAGGTCCTTTAGAGCCTTAGTTAAAACACCTTTATTTGTGTGGGGTGGGGGGGGTGCTACATTCGTCACAAATATGAAACAAACAAACAAAAAACAACAAAAAAAAAAGCTACATTTTGCAGGGACAACACTGTGAAATTCACAACAGTAACCAAGTGACTATTTTGCCATCTTTAAAACATATGTCTCAGGAGAAGAAATGGGAAATGATGGGTGTGTTATTTTTCCGTCTATGCATTCTGGGCAAGGTCTGTGGGGATTTTTTGTTTGCTTGTACAAGGTTCTGAGTGATGACTGGCTGATGTTTTATAAACACTGAATACTTCGAGCAAGGATTATAGAAGCTGCTAGTAGTAAGGCCATTGATTGTAATATGTGAGAAAACAGAGAAAAAATCAAATCTTTCCAGAGGCCTAATTCTTGCAGCATATATGTATCTTTCTATAACTTAAAGAAAAGCAGCTAAGAATGTTTTATATACAAATAATTTAATTCATTGATGTTTAATTGAATCACCAATAGAGAGAGAATCAATTAATTATGAAATGTTTGTCCCAGCCCTGCTCTCCACCTATACTTTATGTATATATATATTTCTAGATATCACTCTCTTTGTCACTTAAGGTAAAGAGGAAGATATCTACATACAAATATAAATCTCTATATTGTCACCAAACTGTGACCTGGTGTGTAGAGCTATCTTTCTCCTTTCTTTTTTCCTTCTTTTTTATTTAATGTGATGTCTCTGTGGAAATATTTAGTGGTTCTTGTTTTGCAGTTTGTTACAAGTAGTCATTGCTTTAATACTTTCATTGCATCTTGGCTGATTTCAAAGTGATGCCTAGGTATCAGTGTTAAAAGTTTTGTTTGTGAATCATGTGATCAGCTTCTCTCAACATGACATGAAAAGTCTCTTGTATTACGGTGTATTTAATAAAAATGATGTCTTACAATAAACAATGTCATCCAAAAGAAAGATAAAATGGTTACTTTAAAACACTGAAAATTTCATGAAGTGTTGTGTGCTACTTTCTGTTGTTTGAATGGCTTTGTTTACTTCCATTCTTTTTAAAAAGGATGGAATGAAGGAAAATCTGGGTATGCTTGTAAACACGGCATGTTTGCCCTCTAAAACATTGAAGAAAATAAAAGTCACTGAACTTGTAGTTCATGAAAGAGGGCACCCCTAGTAATACGGCAAAGAAATAGTCAGTCTGATGGCTGACTCATATTTTTTACTCTTTGTTTTCCAGATGAAGATCCTATTTGAATGCTTGTGCATTTGGGCAGCTGGCAACTAATCTCAGTTTACCTTCTAGAAGAGCAAGCATTCAGGTATTTTCTGACTCCTAAAAGTGTCCCTCAAACCACAGCCATGTTAAAAATATAGTTTGTTCTTTTTAACTTGTGTCAGTCTAGAATGAATTGTGAACAAATATAGCATTAAGTCCTTAGAGAACATAATTAAGATTAATAATGTAGACTGTTTAGAACTCTGTAGGAAGGTTCAACAATTTGATTAATGATCCCTCCACAAGCTGTTGATCTAAATTAATTCCTTCAAGGTCAGTATAAAACAGTACAAGAGCTACTTTATGAATTGAATGCATGTGCTTCCTTCTTTCAAGAGACCTCTCCAAGACAGAGTTCACTATAAGCACTCAAAAATTCAAAGGAAAATAATCCACTGAGAAGAAGCCTCAGCATAAAATCTGTTAAAAACTGAAAATATGGTTGGACCACACTAAAATGTTTGTTGGCTGTTCATATTCATATTAGAAATGCCTTATCTGCTTTCATGGTAAAATCTGGATGCCTTCTGGACTCAATGAGTTGCTGCCATCCCAAAATGAAACACCTTGCTACAGGTGACTGGTTGCAATGAAATATATTTGTCAGCAGCAAGAGCTTCAGAAACCTCCATCACTGAGCCTCTGTAAGCATCACCCAGCAGTCCCAGCAGCACAGCCACAACAGCCTGCATGCCCTCCCTACCACTCCCTTTCCCTAGGGATTTTTAGGGCTATGGGCACATAGCTGCAGCAGGGATGGGAAATTACCACTCCTCGTGGCTGCTTTGTGCCACAAGATACAAAGCCAGATGACCCAGCAGGGTCCATGGACCCCCTCAGCAGTATGCTCTGAATTTTTGCAGCATTGCAACAGGGCATGTAGGTACCTCTCCTGTGCAGCCCAGCCCCCTCAAGACTCCAGTCTGAGTTTCTCTCCCTGGCAACCATCCTGCTCAAAGGAGTTATGGGACTGTGTATTACCTTGAAAGTGATTTACACAGTGCCTATTGATTACTCTTATTAGTATTTTTAATGGCTATAAAAATTTATTTTTAAAACAGTGAGAAAGTTGTGTTATGAAAAAGACTTAAGGCCCTATAAAAGACAAAAACCCCCAAAAAAACCAAAAAAACCCAAAACAAAACAAAAAAACCCCAAACAAACAAAAAAATCTTGAATGTACTTAGAACAGGGTTAGTCAGGCTTTACTAAACTGGCTCACAGGTTTGCTAACCAAAGCAGCTTATTAGTATTTGTCATAAACCATAGTTTCTGGGCAAGACTTCATGCAAGAAAGAAAAATATTTGAAGTAATCACCTGAAGAAATACCCAACTCATTTCTGTGCTAAGACCCCTATGCTTCAACCTCTTGAGCAAGGACTGATCTGGATAAAGAATTCCTTCAGCAACTCATGCCTTTTCAGAGCTGAAGAGTATATGGATTGGATCTATTTTTATCAGTGATGCAATGAAGAATCTTAATAAAAAAGACCATAAGCAGAACAACAGTGAAAAGACAATTGCTTTACTTTCTTGAACAGATAATCACATCATGCAAATAAATGTACCATCACAGGTTATAACAATTTGAGTTAAAATTCAGCCTAGACCCCAGATTGGTAAGAATGCTCAGAACAGAAGAGTTTGTGCCCCTTCTGGCTGGGGTTTGTCTTAAATTTAATACAGGGGAAGTAAAGATAAATGGGAAAGATCAGAGAGTGAGTGAGCAAAACCTTCTTTAAAATGTGCTGTAAATATTAGATGTGTAGCATTGCTGTTCCAATGTCTGAAGAATAAAACAGATACTTGGCAAATTATTTACATATATTTTGGGCACTTCCAATATGGAAGATGTTCTAGGCCTAGCAGTTCTTTGTTATGATACAATGACTGCTAATCTCATGGAGGGTCCAGATCTGCCACTCTATTATCCTGATTTTTTGCTTCTATTTTTCTTTTGAAAGGGTTCATTTAAATACATAAAAAGTAATACTGCTGTTTAGTGTATTACAGCATGAACAGAGCCAACGTTAGTGTTCATTAACCTGAGTTGTGCAGCTAGGCCAGTTAGAAACTATTGGGAACGACTAAGTAGTCTATTGATGATTAGCAGAGAATGTGAATATTGATTGACACAGGTAATTCCCAGGGCAGGCTCCTGCTGAGGGTAACCCAGGTCATTCTTTGGAAGATTGAGGCTGCAGCAGTAATGACAAGGCATTTGTAATCTTCTTCAGTCTGAAACCAATTTACAACTGGTTTATGATAGCTGATCAAAGGGGAAAAAAATCCTCTCTCCAGCACTTTTTTGTTGCCCTTCTAGCCAGTGCTATGGGCCCTGGACCTGGGTAACATTTAAATTGAAGCTCTTTTCTTCCCCAGCATGACCAGTGCCAGGTCAGAACATTCCAATCTGTCACAGACATTCAACTTCATCCTTGAAGGGGATGGTTCCATGCCAGTTGGTTTTGCACATATGAGTGTCCTCTAATTTCTATGCAACAGAGAAGAGAAAAGAGAAGAGAAGAGAAGAGAAGAGAAGAGAAGAGAAGAGAAGAGAAGAGAAGAGAAGAGAAGAGNGGAAGAGAAGGGAAGAGAAGGGAAGAGAAGGGAAGAGAAGGGAAAAAAACATGTAAGTGGAAGTCAGCCCAGCCTACAAAGCTGACAGAAGCAGAACTTGTGGTCTCCAGCCCCTAAACAGTGCTGAGAACCCATGGTAATTGCTGAGGAGCAACATGGGAATGTCTCTGATCCTCCAACACAGGTGTTTCCCCCTTCTATCACGGCCTGACGTACATAAGGGATAGACTAGCTGCAGCATAGGTGTCCCACAGGAGAGAGCACAGCCTTAGTCCCCACTCTCATGTGACTTCTGGGTACAGTCCTGGCAACCAGGAAGTTGCTCTCTTCAAGTGCCTGAACTTGGTTTCTGCATGTCCACATCCTGACAGAGATGATGATTCCCTTTCACTGGCAGACATTGAGTGTAGTGCTGACTATAAGTCTCTGTCCTTCTGCAGTGAATCAGTACAGTCCTATGGCATACTTGTGGAGGTAGTGTGGTGTATCTCGAGCATGAGGAGGGGGTGTGTGGCTATGGTCAGCCTGAAGCCTCTAATCCTCCTTGGCTCTTTCCTGTGATCTCTGTATCAACCAAGACTGACACTGTAGAGGTGGAAGGAAGGACCAGCACGCTTTCATTGTCTAGCTTCTCCCTGGCATGGCAACTGATAAATCACTCAATAGTGTAGCTCTGTAGTTTTAATGATCTTGAAATTGAAACACCAAAACACCTGTCCTGGTTTTATGGCATGAATTTAATCTACTCACAAGGGGAGGACTGATACAGCTTTTCCTAGAGACCAATCATTCCTTGAAGGCACAAGCAGGCACATCTTTCACTGAATTGTCTCATCCCACTGACCCCCTGGATGACAGCAGCAGTATCTGTGTGTGTTGCCTCACCATTGTGGTGGGAATGCCTATTCAGCCTTGTGCATTCCTGTAACTGTTGCTGTGGTTGAGAACCAGCACACTGGTGCATAGACAAATCCACTGCCAGGGCCAGTGTGGTGCCAGGTAGGCAGAGGTGCAGCCCTACGCTTCTCACACAAGCCACTGCTTTTGCTGCAGCTTCTGGCTGTTTCTAAAATTGGATCTTTATTCACTGTGTGATTTTTTTTCAGCACTTCAGTTAGTCTATTAAGAGCCATGTTGACATTCCCAGCTCCTATAATTAACATTTCAAGAAAAATCACAGCTGGGAACAGCAAGCCTTTAGGAGACAAAGTAAGATGAACATATGGATATCATATCCCCTGCTCTCCTTTCCCTCCTCATCCCAGAACATGAGGGTTTTGATGCAGAGTCTTCCAGTTCCTCAAAGCAGTTACACAAGCTAGTGTCTGCAAGCAATCCACTGTAAATTTAGGTCACCTCTTTCCACTTCTGGGTTGTGGGTTTGGCTTGTTTTTTTTTTCCCCACTCCTTTGTGATTTGGGGAATTATATGGACAAATGTCATTAGCATCAGCTGTGTTTAGCAACCCAGAATATAAAGAGGCTTGGCTGGGGAAAAGCAAGTGGAGATTAAACATGGTGCTTTCACTACCATAGAGGCCACTAAATAAATATGCACTTTGCTTGGTTAAAATAACACCTATTGGCAGTATCTGCTGTTGGTTTCTTTGCAGCGTGAGACTGATGACTCTGGCAAGAGCTAAAGAATCCACAAGCTGTTACAGTATGTTTTTGGCTCATCTTGTGTTGTACAACCTCACCAATTTCCATGCTAGGCAACCATGAAAGGATCAGTGAAGTTTGCAATATAAAACTGATACTGCAGGTTACACCAATCTGTGCAAAATTCTATTGCACTATCATATACATTGCTAAGTGGTTATTTTTAGACTAGATTTGCTGCTAAACACCTATGTGGTTGTGACTCAGGGCAGGGTCCAAAAATGGCTTTCCCAAACCAGAATTGCACATGAGGCAAATTTGGCTGCCAGCTATTTTTGGACAAAGGCAACTAAGGTTCTCCTTAGAAAGGCAGAAATACAACTAATGTATGTGATGATTATTGATTTCAAGTCTGTGACATCAATATGCCAGCCTAGATCTCAGCACAATTAGCAATATACAGCTGGAGAACTGGTGGTAGTGGGGACTATAAAATCCAAAGCAGCAGAGGGCTGTGCTGTGAGCAATGGGGATGTCTTCTTGGACCCTGACCAGGGATTAAACCCTGCTGATTTTTTGCTTTCCAGAGGTCAAATCCCAGTGTTCTCCATGGAATGAGTGTGACAGTAAAACACTTGGGAGGGGATTAGATAATCGCATGCCAGACTAAGAAATCAAACCAGGGCCAGCCTGAAAATCCCTAAAATTGACAGTCTCTAGCAGTACCTTGAAGTTGTAACAAAGCTGTTACACATAAAGTGAAAACAACAGCACTAGTGAAAGACAGAAAAGTGCACATGGTGTTTACATTCATCTTTCTGGCTGTTTGGTTACCTGCCGTATTACTGATGGCAATGAGCAACACTGTCAGATTAAGGTAACCTTTCCATGCTGTAATCATGCTCTTTAAAACCTAGCAGTGATTAAATCTATGTGGGCAGCCAGCATGTTGGAAACTCATGCAGTACATATTTGTTGTGCTCTGCCTTAGAAAGATACCACCAATTGCCACCTTGCCTCCATTCTCACCCTGCAATGGGTGATGCCCAGGTGAGTGGGACACTCAACAGGAGACATAAACATCAGATTGTTTTCTAGCAATGCTTAGCATGAGGTTAATGCTGGCCACCTTTGTCTCACTGGTTACCCTAAGTTGAGTTTCCATATCTTCTAATTCTGCTTAACAAAAAGCCTTTGTCAAAAGAGATGAGTTACCATGGCAGTGCCTCTTACATAGCACAAATTCAACACACGTCAATATCTGTACAATTAATACAATAGACTACCACTTATAATGCATTATTTTGCATTCGTTGGGTGGTAATTTGTGCAGAGGGCTGCAACTAATTCTTATTCATTCAATTATTGGAAAGTAATTCTTCAAATGGGAAATGCTCTGTACTTGGGAAGGAATGAAACATCACAGCTGAGTGATTAAAAACCAAATCTCCGGTTGTTAAAATAGAGCTGCTAATGAGATTGCTCTTCATGGAGACACTGATTTAGCCGTACTGGATCAGGACCATACTTTCAGAGAAGTGCAAACTTTTAAGGGTTCTAACAATGCTGGTTTCCATTTTGCAGGAGATCATGGTTAGTATTTCCCAGTTGCTGCAAGACCTCAGTAGATCAGGACACATGGCCAATAGCCAGACAGAGGGAGTTCAACCACCTTCCCTTCCCTGAGATGGGAGGTATCAAAAGGCAACTAGAAAACCAGCACTGTTTACTCACTTGTGAGACCAAGGCTGAGACATGATGCGATGCATTTCTCACCAAGGAATGGGTCTTTCTGGTCTGGGCTGTACGTGTCATAGCTGAGCCAAGAAATAGCTCACATAAAATGTCCATCCTTCTCTCCTAGGTCAGGAGAATAACTGTTCAGCCTCAGAGCGTGGTACATGACTGTAAGGGTAAATAAGTCTTTTCCGGAAGCTATTGCTACTGAGAAGACAGTTAGCTTTCACTACAGAAGCTTTCCTGCCTGGAATGAGGCATCCTTCCCACATACAGTTCTGGGATGTTTCTCTGCATGCATTGCACAGAAGGATACTCCCCAGGCACAAGAGAGATAACACTCACAGATATGGTGCAAGGCCTTGGCAGCCCATGGGAGAGCCGAGGGACGGGGAAGCAATGATAAAGCCCAGGGAACAAATGAAAGCCTGGCCTTTTTGCCTTTGTTCTTAGGCCCAGTGCTGCCTGTAGAGCACCCTTAGGAGCTATGAGTTTTCAGTGTTCTCTCTTCTGAAATAAACCTTTTGAGTTCTTTCCACTGCTTACTATTATTTGGGGGAATACCTGCAAATATTTTGCTTTTCATCTTTTGGTGTAGCTCAGCATTCCCCTGTAATACTCCTGCAGGTGTTGTGGAAGAGGTCAAGGAGGAGGTGGGCCACATTGCTGACTCCCCATGGCACCAGGTGGCCTGGTGATGGCCCTTGGGCCTCTGTGGCCACTTTTATTGTGACAATGACTCCTCTAGAAGCCTGGTTCGACATGAGGTCTGTGTCAGAAGCTGACTGCAAGTGATTGAGACAGTTCTGCATACGCTGCTGTGGGGCTTGGCTAGTAAATCTGGTCATATGTTGGCAGTGACAGTGGGTTGGTTCCTACTGTCAGGGCTCAGGGTCCTTGACCAGGAGGTTGTGGCTTTGCAGGGCCAAGTGGCAGCCCTGGAAGTGCAGATAGCTGATCTGAGCTGTGCATGACACTTGGAGCAGGCTGTGTTGGAAACTCTTGAACAGCATGGCTGGGAGCTGCAACAATTTGTGGTGCACTTGGTGTCCTGCCTCTCTGGCATGCAGCCAATGAAACAGGTTCCAAGTATTTGTTCTGTTTCTTTGCTTTTTGACCCTGTGGTGGATTCCTTTGGGAATCCTGGGAGATGTGTTTCAGGTGTTTTGACTGAGTCTTTAGGCGCCACAGTTGACTTGAAGCGCAGGCCAGTGGACGCTGGCTGGGTGTGGACCCCATCCTGGTTTTGCTGTGTTTTGGTGGCTGGGGGAGGTGCCACTTCCTCGGTCATATTCCCCAGGAACACTGAATACGAATCCTCTGGGAGTCCTGTGAAGTGGGTAGGGCCACCGTGTTTCAAAAGTTTGGCATCTGGCAGCGGCCTGTGGAGGGATGTGGTGCCCTGTGTCCCTGTGTCCCTCCCTCCTTTCCCCTTTCCCTGAAGCTGTTTGTGGTGCCTAGGGCTGTCCAGCTGCTCAGCTCCTCCTGCTCACTGGGACAGGCTGTGTTGTTTGTTTTATTTCGATGTAGGGCTGCCCTGAATGGCTTTGTTTCACCTGCTGATGACACAGAGATAGTTATCTTGGGATTTTGCTTTGGCCAGTTGCTCCCAGCTGGGGGGTGACAGTACCTTGGTGGTCTCTGCTGCTTTTGCTGAGCCTGCGTGAAGCTCCTGTGGTCTTTGGGGAGCTGCTGTTCCTTATGGTCCTTTGGATGTGGATTCCAGTTTGCTTCTGACTATGGGATCAGATGTGTTTGCCCCACAGCAACTCAGGAAGAGTGTGTTTGCTTTAGGATGGGTGCTGAATTGTACATCTTTCTGGACTGCTGGAGAACCTCTGCTCCACCTCTGTCAGCCTTACATGACCTGCCTGAGGGGGAAGCTGTTTGGCAGTGGACATGGCGAAGGCCGTGCATTTGCAGGTTTGCAGGCCTGTTTTCCCTGGGCCTGCGTGGTTGTCCTTGGGTTTACTGGAAGGGATTACATGACCCTTGGAGATGCTGTGGTGGGGGTCGGTGTGTTTGCCACCACATCGTGTCTCTCCACCCCCAAGGCTCCCCCACTCTGTTCGTGTTGAGGGGTTGGTAGCCCATGGACCACAGCTTGTAGGTCTGCAGTCGGGAGTACTGCTGTGTTCTTTGCTGATGTATGCTTTTCAAGTTGTTGTGTTTCAGATGTTTTCCACAGCCCCTGAGGCCTTCTTCTAGCGGAGAGACACTGGAATTCTGTTTTTTGATATCAGGTTCAGTCTTTGATTGACCTCTGGCTTGGCTGTAGTGGTTTATGCTGTGCTGGTCTGGGTGGGTGGTTGCCCCATCCTGGGCTGTTGGCTTTTACTGCCTCCGTGTAGGCTTACCATGTATATGCTTGGATGTGATAACTCTTCTATGTCATTTTTACTTCACACATAGTAGATACAGAGAAGCTGTGATGTGTTTGCACCTGAAAACTTCCCCAGTTTGGTTGCTGCTGTGCTGCACATGCTGTTTGAGCCTCGTGGCCTGTGCTACTTCTTTGTGCCTGCCAACCCAGCTATGTTCAGATGGGCTTTGACAACGGCCAGACTCCATGTGATGACTGACTGCAGTGCCTTGCTCGTGGTACCCTGCTGGCTGGCTGGTTTCATATTCTGGCTGAAGGACTGGGGCATTTGCCTCTGGCGTTATGTGTTTCTCCCTCTCCTGTATGCTGTGCCATGTGCCCTTGCACACTGCTATGTTCTGTATTTTTGGTTCTGGTGGGGCAGTCTTCCTTAGCCAGGGAATGGAATGTAGGGGTAAATAGCTTTTTTCTGGAAGATACTGCTACTGAGGAGACAGTTAGCTTTCACTACAGAGGCTTTCCTGCCTGGAATGAGGCATCTTTCCCAGATACAGCATTGGAATGTTTCTCTGCATGCATTCCACAGAAGGATACTTCCCAGGCACAAGAGAGATAACACTCACAGGTATGCTACCAGGCCAAGGATGGGGAAATGATGATAAGTGATGATAAAGCCCAAGGAACAAATTTTTTGCCTTTGCTCTTAAGCCAGGAACTGCCCGTACAGTGCTGTTAGGGGCTATGAGTTTTCAGTCTTGCCTCTGAAATAAACCTTTTGAGTTCTTTCCACTGCTTACTATTCTTTGGGGGAATACCTGCAAACATTTTACTTTTACAATGATCCAGTGCAGATTTTTCCAGCCTTGTTACTCTGTGTTGGGAAGCCCTTGCATTCCACTGAGTTTCCTCTGTCATGCTGAATCTTTCACTATAGAAGTACACAATTCAAGTTTAATTGAGCATTATGATTTTTCCTTTTCATTTAAAGAAGACTGTGTATCATGCTTTGGCACTTGTAGACATCCTGATAAATTGGTTCAGTGGTTCACTGCTCTAGGTGACTCTTAGCAGGGGAAGGAAGGTCTGTAATGAATATCTGTTGGGAAACCTTTTCCCTCTCTCCAGCAATAAGTGGTAAAAATTATATTGATGCAATCAATGAGACTTGCAAGAGATAAATTTATGTTCAGATACCCTGACCCCAGTTGGAATTGTTTGGTTGAGTGAGCATGGGGATGTTGTTCAACAAACTTTTCTATTCATATCCCCCTTCCTCATTTAAGTATCTGCTGTGCTGAGCTAACACCCTCATATAAACTTGACATCCTGAAGACAGGATGATTTTCCTGGTAGTACTGCTGAATCCAATTCTATTTGTTACATGCATAGTGATTAGAATTTGCTATTGCATATTGTACCACTGAACAAGCTCAGAGAGCCAGTACTGTAAGGACTCTGCCTCTTTCATCTTCACTGATGTCTGCCACAGAAGTATGCTCAAGAAAAGACTTCTCAGATGCTTATTCCTCACATTATTATAGCACTTTATGCAGTTAGGACTGGAGTCTGGTAGTTATATTACAATAAACACACTTATAAAAACTATTTTAAATGAATTAATATGTGAAAAAAAGGTATCAGTGATACTGTTAACTATTGCCTTTAATTTGTTGTTGTTAAAAAATGTGTTATTTTGGGAAAAATAATGTCACTTCTATGCAGAGCATAAAAAAATAGCAAAAAGAGAAAAAAAAATAGCAGCTATAGGAAATATAGCAAAATACAGCCATACTTTAGGAACAAACAGTAGAAGGTTCAACATAACAGAAGTGAATTCTTTCAACTGTATGCACAGAAAAAGTGGAGATAGAAGAAGTCATGCTGCCTTTCTAACATGTCATAATATGCAAGTTTATAGTATGTGCTAGGTCTTCAAGAAAAACAAACCATCCCTTAGTGTTTCCTTATGGATAAGTGATCAGCTGAAGCTGCAGCTGACCAGAAATGTAGGGGACAATAAAAAGAGTTTTTTCAAATACATTAATGTCAATAGGCAGTATAGAAATATCATTGGTCTGTTACAGGATAGGGATGCTCACCTCACACACAGGGACAGGGACAAGGCAGGGGTGTTTAACACTTTCTTTGCCTCTGTCTTCAACACAGATGACAGACCAAGGTGCCCTAAGTTGGAGGACCATGGACTTGAGAATGATCAACTGCCAGTCAGTCCTGAATTTTTCTGGGATTGGCTGCTTCAGATGGATCCCTATGAGTCTATGGTACCTGATGGGATTCATCCCAGAATCCTCAAAGGTCTAGCTGACATCATCAGACAACCTCTCTTGATGATTTTTGCAGAGTCTTGGGAATCCTACCTGACTGGAAACTGTCAAATATTGTCCCAGTTTTCAAGAAGGGCCCTGGAAACTATGGGCCTATCAGTCTCACTTCAGTGGCAGGTAAAATTATGGAGAGTGTTATTCTGGGAGGTATCGAAAGACACCTGAAAGGCAAAGCTGTCACTGGTCACAGCCAACAGGGCCTCATGATAGGAAAGTCCTGTTTATCAATACTGATTTCCTTCTATGGCAACGTAGCCCACCCGGTTGATCAAGGGAAGCCAGTTGATGTAAACATTTTGGATTTCAGTAAAGCTTTTGGTCCTGTCTCTCACAGGATCCTTCTGGACAAACTGTCCAGCACACCTGCATAAACACATCATGTGGTGGGTCAGCAATTTGTTCATGGGTTGAGCACAGAGGGTGATAGTGAATGGGATGACATCAGACTGGTGACCTGTCACAATTTGGGGGTTCCACAGGGCTCCCTCTTGGGCCCTATGCTCTTCAACAGCTTCACAAATGACTTGGACACAGGACTGGAATGGATACTGAGCAAATTTGCAAAGGACACAAAACTGGGAGGAGCTGTTGACTCCCTCAAAGGCAGGAAGGCCCTGCAGGGAGACCTGGACAAGTGAGAGAACTGGGCAATCACCAACCATAGGAAGTTNCAAAGGAGGACAGTGAAGATGATGAAGAGCCTTGAGGGGAAACCATATGAGAAGCAGCTGAGGGCACATGGTGTGTTCAGCTTGGAGAAGAGAAAACTGAGGGGGGTCGTCATTGCAATTACAACTTCCTTGTGAGGGGGAGAGGAGGGGCAGGCACTGATCTCTTCTATGTGATGACCAGTGACAGGATCTGAGGGAATGGACTGAAGTTGTGTCAGGGAAGGTGTAGGTTGTATATTTGAAAAAGGTTCTTCACTCAGAGGGTGTTTAGGCACTAGCACAGGTTCCCCAGGGAAGTGGTCACAGCACTAAGTTGGCAGAGTTCAAGAAGCATTTGAACAACATTCTCAGGTGCATGGTGTGATTCTTTTGGATGGTCCTGTGCAGAGGTAAGAGATGGACTCGACAATCCTTGTGGGTACCTTGCAACTCAGCATATTCTCTGATTCCGTTGTTCTCTGGTGGTCAGACAGTTTCTTAAGGCCTGGCAGAGCTTTCTTTTAAATCTGTGGAAATCTGCCCATGCTTTTCTTCATCTGACTACTGTGCATACAGTGTGTTCACATACCCTATGCCTGTAAAAAGCTGCCAATAAATATAAGGTTTCTGCCAAAGACAAATACTGAGACACTCTAGACATAAAAGTATCTCTCTCCATAATTCCGAGATAATGACCATTTTATTGCTCAGTTTCTCATCATACTCTTGAGCCATGCAAACACCAATGTAGGCAGGAATAGAGAAGGAACAGAAAACATCATTATATCCCTGAGTAAATCTTTGCTTATCAAATGCTGCTTATATCTCAAATGGTACTGTAGAACTGGAGACAATTCAAAGGCCACAAAGAAAACCCAGGTTATGGCACCACCTTTCATGAAAGAAATGCCTCAGTAGCATACTAAATACAGTCCTAAGTCTTCAGACCTGAGGTTAAAATGAAGAAGGGGCAAATCCCAGGTGGTGTAGTGAAGGTTAATACAGCATGATTATGCATACTTTTTTTCAGATGCTAGTGCTGAGAGCAATCCAAACAAAACAAAACAAAACAAAACAAAACAAAACAAAACAAAACAAAACAAAACAAAACAAAACAAAACAAAACAAAATAAAACAAAACAAAACAGAACACAAAAAAAGAAGTAGAAGCATACTCTGGAAGCAATGAGAGAAGATACACCTCCAAATACACAGTGTAGCTCTGTAATGCTGCCAAAGCTTCTTGTGGGCACCAGCACTGAAAATGGTTTCAAAAATCGCTGGAGATGTCATTGGAAGAAAAATCTACCAAGAAACTTCATAATGTAAGACATCATCACTCTGAGGAGGTACCACAGCAATCAGTTTACAGCCACCATGAGACTGGGAAAAGATTCTGGTTATTACTGTGTTCCTCCTGTTCTTGCCTTCTTCTCCAGACACCTGCTCCAAGAGGCTACTCATATCAGGAGACTTTTGATCTTCCATTCTCATCTGATTATTTGAATGCAGCCATGACTTTCAGAAGCACAATTTCTGACTATAGGAGTTTCATATGCATTGTGAAGTATTAATTACAGTATTATCAATGTTCTTTATCATCTTTAGTATCTGGGAATATTGTTTCTGAAGTGAAATCAGATTTTTTTTTTCTTTAAATATGGATTTTTGGTGATGAACTGAAAAGAGCTGACAATGAAATTTCATGTATTCAAGCAAACTCATCTCACTAAAATGGAGTCCTTATTTTTACTTCTTCCACTACTGAGCAGTCCTTACATTTTTAATGATTTTGATATAACTGTGTTCCTATTTGCTACTTTTTTCTCACATGTAAAGTGCTTAGGAATTACTGGAATCTGTAGTGAAAATTACTGTAACAGTAGGCAATACACAAAGGACACAAAGTGATGGAAGAGAAAAATATGTGCTCATACACTTTTCAGTTATCACCTAGACATTTTCCCTGAGATTACCCAGACGCTCAACTCCTGTTCCCTAAGTGACTTTAAAAAAAAGTCTCAATTATGTGTTTCTTGTACCAATGACAGACTAAAGTCCTCAAGTTTTTTGAGGCAACTCAGAATTAATGGAAGTACATGGAAGATGTAAGTGGCATTAATTGAATAGCTCCCCTATAAATAGTCAGGAGAAAAAAAAAAAAAAAAGGCTGCAGATTGTATGACCTATGTTCAAGTCCCTCTGCTGCTTGGCTATGGTCACCTAAATCTCCCAGGGTGAAGGTCTTTGCTCCAGGTGGCACTGTCACTACCATCCTAGATTTCTTAACACAGCAAGTTGATCCTGTCCCAAAGCTTTCAAAACTGTAAATTGTGTATGGAGAACTGGTTGTTTATGTACTATATATGTCTTTACAAATATCTGTCTCCATAGTGTGTCAAATGGGAAAATGTTGACATTCCTGTACAGGGATGAGCAGGACAGCTCACCTTTATCTACACTTTTTGCTTTTTAACTAAAACTGCAACTTCTTTAAAACTCCTACATATTTATTCATGTGGGTTTTTATGCCACTGTAGATTTATTTTTGTTTGTATAAACAAAACACTGTGTTTTCCTAAAAGCTGGGATAGAAAGTAATATTTAAGCCATTAATGCTAAAATAAAATTGTCTTCAGAATTAATAAAAAATTAATGATTTAGAGAAATTAGAATGAAAAGGAGCAAACCCTAAAAAGCTGCAACAAAACTTGCTGCTCTGTGTTTCTACCATGCAGTAAAAACCACAGTGAGTAAACAGAATACTCACCATTATCTTTAAAAATTAAACAAAGTTAACCGCCCCCCCCCTCCAAGTCATAAATAACAGCCACTTCCCTGATGTTTCTGAAGATTCTATGGATGAGAGCCGAGAATGAATTACACTGAGAATGGCCAATTCACTGGTGGGCATGATGTTTATGTCAGTGCATCGAATAGAAACAAACACTATTTATAAAGGAGAATAAATTTTAGCCTGTAGTGGATCCTAAACTGATTACGGGGGATAATGCAATTAATAAATAGCAGGAGAGAGAGAACAAGTAAGCCTTTTGCCACAAGAGAACATTTTAAAATCATCTATTTTCCAAAAATCATTTAAAAGATTGTATTTACACAAATGTATAGTAAATGCCACTGATCCTGCCTACAAAACAGATAGCTTCTTTCAAAGGAAAATGGCTTTTTGATGTTCATGTAAGCTGAGTTTTTTCACTTCAGAAACACTGTTGAGCAAGAACCTTGCTTATTCTTGATGCTTTTGTAGTCTTCTCTTCCTCCCTCTCCTTTGCTTACTTGTGTTGAGCTCTGAATTTGGGAAGGTAAATAAACACAAAAAGTACATGTCAGAGTGCGTGATGAGTTAGGAAAACAAGAGCATGTAGATGCAGAAGAAGGAGATGTGGCAGTCCATCTCAGCAGGACATACAAGATGTGTCAGGCAGGAAGAGTGAGAAATCTTAGCAACCTGAGAAAAAGTACCTGTAATGTCAAAAATCAGGTTTCTGTGAAGAGACACTTGATTGTCGTAAGTGACTGGGAAGCTGCAGAAAGTTTCACACTGGGCAGGTCACCTGTGTTCAGGCCAGCAAGAGATCAAGAGTGTCTGTAGATGACACTAACAAACTCAATCTGACCGAGGTATCAGACAACCAGTTTCTATGTTGCCTGTTTTACAAAGTCACCATTCATGCTGTTAAAGTATTCATGCAGGGATAATATTCTTAATAGGGAGATATTTGTACTAAGAGTTTCCTTATTTTATGCACTACATAGACATTGATTTCGTTGTATTTAGCGACATCTAATTTATTCCTGTTTGATCCTGGGAAGCTATAATTCATCCCAGGCATATTAGGAATTGCCTTCTCTTTCCATAAAGAAAGCTCCATGCAGAAATGCTGCAGGATACTGGGATATTTGCCATAACAATCACTGAAGAGTAATGAGCCCACAATCTTTAGAGACCATCCCTAGAAGGTTTGACACAAGCATTGTGCTCTTCTAGTACAATGAGATGGTGCTACAGTTCAAGACTGCACTGTCATTATAAACTGAAGAATGAGTAGATTCTGTTGTCATTCATATGGAGTAATAGTCCTGTTTACTGTAGGGTGAAGGTGGTCGAGCAAAATTAATAGTAACTGAAATTAAGAGTTTTTCTAAATTCCTTTACCCACAGTACCTAAACCAAAAAAACTATGACACACCTCTGAAGCTATGAACATGACAGCTCGTCATTACCTTCACATTTGACACACTAATTTCAAGTAATGCATCCTCTAAGCCCTTATATATTTGTTCCTGGGTTTTGTATGGTATCATTTGATCTGCTGTTTGTTTTCATCCATCTATCCTAACTATCACCAGAAAATAAGGACAGATAGATGTAGAGGCAGAATGATACCAATAGGAGCAGGAAGACATGGATGTCATGCACAGTTGCATGACATCTTAGAATGCAATGACATTCTTAGAAAGCAATACGATGCAGAATTGTAGAGCCAGTTAGAGCATTGATGCTCAGGTTGTACTGCATCTTTTGTCACATTTTTTATCAAAACAATCACAAAGCTGTCTGCAACTTTTCTGCCAGTTTTATCTTTTTCCCTGCCCAGAAGTGGCCTAAGGTTTCAAACACTGCTTTGCCCAAATAAATGGTGAAAAGGGAGGCAAAAGGCACATGTAAAAAATTAACGCAATTTAAAATTTTGTAGTGCTAACTAATTTTTCTTAGCTGTCATCAGCATAACAGGTTAGAATATTGCTGGAAATGCTATAGAAGAGAAAGAAATGAAAACTGAACTGAGGAGAAAGCATTTGTTGTGGCTGCAGCAAGTGAGAATTTTCTACTGAAAAATTTGGTACACTGAGAAAACCATGCACTTTCCAAAGTAGTAACTGTATTTTTATCTTTGTGTGTTAGCTCCCTCTAATTAATGCCAGGGCTGCAATGGTTTGTGAAATCACCTTGAAGAGGACAATAGCCCTTATTAAAATCTCAATGCTTTGTTCACAGAATCTGAAAATCTCACCAAAAAGACAAAGGTTAATACTAGATTAGCAGAAGCAGCAAGGTTTGATTGGTAATCTTAAAATTACCAGGCATATTACATAAATTCTTGCCAGGAGTTTAATTTTGTTTTAAGACAATTTGAAGTCTTCTCTGTTTTGGCCTTTTATTTTTGCTTGCTCCTAAGGATGTAGGAACAGCCTGAATTGATCTGGTCTATGTCAGTCAGAAATGTCTCTGTACAGAGCACAGGAAAGAAGTACTCATAATGGAAAATCCTGATTGAACAAAACCAGCAGAATTCTTCTGAGTATGTAATAGTTCCTTCTCAATATTTGAAAAATAATATACCCAGTGAAAAGAAACTATTTAAAAGAGTAATTAAATCTGTAAAACTGACCAGCTTGAATTTTCAGTCCCTTTTCACTAGAAAAATAACCTAATAACAAATTTTGCAGAGATGCACATTTTTTCCAGAATCTTAATTCACAACCAAACAATTGTCTTCCTCACTTAAATGTTTCCAAAATATTTTGTCTTGATTGAATGAAGAAGAACTAGTAATGGACAAAGATGTTATAATGTTGATCAAAGCACACAACTATGATTTTCAAAATGATTTTAACATTATTCAGATCACCAACAGGCTCTGAAATGTAGTGCATTTCCCTGACTAGATTTTTCAAATGTATACTTTGTTGATGACAAGGGATACATTTAAGGAAGATTCCCTTTCTTCTAATGAAAAGCTTGTTGATGTTTTAAGGTACAGTGCAATAACTACTGCATTGAAAATGCCCCAAAAAAATTGAGGACCACTAACACAGTCTTACTTTCCTTCATACATGCTTCTATACTGTAGAGAGAAGAAAAGTAGACCAAAACTAGACTAAAGTCTATTGTCTCACTCTGGTATGGCGTAGAGTGTGTGCCAAAGCCCAGGACCTTTCATTTCTGTGTGTAAAGTGTATTGATTTGTCCAAAGCCCAGGGAAGTCTCAAGGAGTATTTGCAATGAGCTGACTGGCCTGATGAAGCCAAGCCTCAAATCAAATGAGACATTAGTAATCAAAAAGGTATTTAAGGATGTTTGTGTGGTTTAGTTGTATACCTGTAAGTATTTTGAAACTGTGGCATGTTACATAATTTTAGAATTAAATATTTTCCCAATCACTCATTAAAAAAACCCACCCTGATTATTTTACTTTTTACTGATTTTTATTATTTCAAATTTTAATTGCAGCACAATTTGGCTGCACGCATTTTATACTAACACAGAAAACCACACATACATACACACATGTATGTAAATATAAGTGTGAGGACTATTTAAATTTGTATGTATCTAGTATATATTTAATTTAATGTAATGGCACATGAAGGGTGAAGTATCCAGTTCAATTTTTTAAGTCAAATATAATTAATCAACTATGTTATATGAGCAAATATGTCTGCACATATGTGTTTTTACATGAATAAATACAACAAGCTAGCAGTGATTTTTGTGGTCAGCAAACTGTGTCAGACTGTGATTTTGTATACAACTAAGTAAACTGCTTGCTGTCATGGAGGGCAAGAAGGGATAATTGTGTTAAATAATTAATTAACAGGATGAAAGTGTAACAAAGATATCTGAACAACAGGACAGAATTTCAAGGTCTCATTTGGAAATAATCTCTACTAGTGCTTTTGCTGATTACATTTAGATATAATTTCCAATACATTAGAGAATTTACTATGCCCTTCAGGAGCTAGGAATGCATCAATTCAAGGCATTTAGTTTTGAAAGTATTTTAAATATTACCAAGGAGACAGTTTTCTTCCTGTCTGATGATGTCCTTTTGGCTCCAGTATCAAAATCATTATGTGTTTTTTGTAGCCATAAAGCCATATCAGAATGCCTCATCCTTCACAAATGCAAGTTAAACTTCGCTTGTGATTAAATTTGAGTGAAAAGATATCACTAATTTCTAACAAACTTGATGGACGTCTGTCTTTGTTGTGATGCCTACAGAAATTTAATCTCAACAATTGAATCACTCTACATAAAAATGTTAATATATGGGGGAACTTCATGGGACGAAGAAGAAAAGTGTATTCTCCATTGCACAAAGGCCCTGAAGCAAAGTGTAGCCAGCTGATGAACTAAACTATGAGATTATTTTTCAAATGAGACAAACAGCCTTCAGACTACCTTCTACCATTTTTATAATACTGTTCCACAGAGGTTCAACAGGGACTTGTGGCCTGCTCAGCATGGATCTGGAGCAATGCCACACTAAGGTGCATGTGTGGCCTCACGGATGTTAGTACCAGCTCATAGGCTTTCCTAACAATGAATTTGGAATATAGTATCCTTTGAAACATGCACCTTTTTGGAAATAAGTCAGTCAGGGCACTGAAACCTCAAGGACCAGCTTCAGAAACAAGCAAACAAAATTCCTGAAAGCCAACTGCCATGCACCACTGCATTGGGCCACTCCTGAAAGTGTATGGAATGCCACATATGAATCCTTTCTCAGCCATCTGTCCTGTTCCTGGCCCTGAAGTTGTCCTGGATGCTACTGTTGCAGTAAAGCTGGAGTGGGAAATACACAGCCAACTGTGGTGTAAAATGGGACTGGCTCATTAGACAGCTGTGAGAAAAAAAATTATGAAGTTTAAGGACAGAAGGGACCATTAGATCATCTAGTTTGACCTTGTGTATATCACAGGCCATTACATTTCATCTAGTTACAACTGTATCTTGCTCCATTAACTCTGTTTTATTTATGTGTGCTTTCCTGTAAGGCAGCTAGACTTTAAGTCAAGACAGGGAGAGGCAGATACTTGTCCTTCTCTTGAAAGTGTGTCCAGTGGCTGGTCCCTCTTGAAGCAAGTATGAAAAGATGTATTCTCAGTTTTAAAGATATTGGACTTTTTCCACATGCTGACTTGTTGTGTCATTATGTACTATATCAAAGATCTTTTAAAAGCGTCGCCTAATTCTTTTCCATTTTAAGATTATTTCTTGGGTTTGTTTGTTTGATTTTTATTTTTTTGTTTTGTTTTGTTTTGTTTTGTTTTTCCTGGGGTTTGCTTTTGTTTTGTTTGTTTTGGGTTTTTTTTCTGAGAAGAAAAATCAAATTTATTACCTTTTGACCTGGCAAATGCTCTACTTGTTTCAGTCCTAGTATCAGTTTTGTGATTTTTCCTGTTTTTCAGTGTTATTTTACAATTCTGAATGATTCTCTTAGCAGTCAGTTTTGTACTGTAGAGACAGATAAAATCACCTTAATCTCCTCTCCTATTCACTTCTTCCTTGTTCATACATTCAATGCTCTTATTAACTTTGTTATCACATCAGTGAAATTTCTCATGTTGAATTGCTTTTTGCATTATGACCTCTAATGCTCATTCAGGGCCATTGAGCCCAAGGATATGTTTCCATGTACTCTCAGGGCTCCCTGCCTTCTTTGCTCCTAAGCATAAAATCTAACACTTACATACATCCAGGGCCCTGCTGTACGGATTTTTTTTTTTTTATCACTTCACTAATTTTTGTGGTGAGCAAAGGATCAAACTCAATAGCACCCTTCCATAACTGGCTTGTTTTAACCTCAGACTACCTGATGATCACATGAGAAAGGAAAGTGTTAACGTACTGCAAAGTCACCCTGAGGTTCCAGAATTAAAGTCATATTCATGTGCTTCCTCTTGACGATCTCAAGCATTTGCAGTTCAAAAGGTTCAGGCTGGCCACAAAAATTAAGATCTTGTGTGCTATTACTGTTCTTAGTTTTGAATCCTCCACACCTGTGAGATCACATTTTCCATGCTATTTCAGTTAAGACTGAAAACATGAAAAAAAGGAAAAGATAATTGCTTATTCGAAAGAGACTGTAAGATACTGAAAGTGGAACTAATATCCTAATGAACTGGAGATCCTGACTGACTTGCAGAAGTCAGCAGAACAGCAAAATATTACTGAAATGTTTTCTCTTGAAAGCCACTATTTTCTCAAGTGAATTCAGCAAGGCTGACATGGTAAACAAACAATTAATGGGAGAAAGGCATCATGGAATTTCTTTGTTCATGGCAGTTTGTTCATCCTGAACATAAGGTCAGTGATCCTCTGTTGGGGTCTAAGCTTTACGAAAAAGAACTGATGGGAGTGCAGCAGGCCTTGGGCAGCAGATGCTTAGAGGGGTTCCTCCCTTTGATAAGATGAGAGCCTGCCACAAGAAGATGCTCTGAGGACTAGGACTAGGACTTTTCAGCTATCTATGTGTATTAGTCTTGTCTTGCAAGATATGGAAGGACTTTACAAGATGTGGCAAGATATCCAGAAACAACTTTGTCCCCTCCCCAGGTGGTCCGGGTGTAGAGATCCTATGAAGAATACCATGACTGAATTTCCTCACCCCTGGTTAACATAACTCATCCCCCTTATTAACATGTCCTATCCTCTCATTAACATAACCTGTTCCTCGGATCTATATATTCTAGCGCGAATATTCAATAAATGTCTCAGCTTTCTAACCCCACGCTCTGTCCGTTTAGTTTCTGACTGACTGAACAATCCTCCTCTCTAAGACTACAACACTCTCCTCTGAAAACAAGAGATATTGTGGTTTTCATTTATATTGGTCACAAAGTGGAATTAGCAAACACAGTCAACATGATGTCCCTTGCGCTAAAGCATATTTTATTTAAAACCATTTGTGCATCCCCCCTTTCTTTTACAAAGGTGTACTTCAGCTTTTGAATGCATTGTTGGATAACAAGAGACAGTGTGCACTGAGGCTGGAAAAATCCCATGCTTCATAAATCAAGGGAACAATCTGGCCTTCATTATGGAAAACTCAGGGTGAAATCCAGGCTCCACTGGAGTCAGTGGAAAAACTCCCATTGACTTTCACAGAGGTCATGGGTTTGCTTTGATTCCTAATGCAAGCGTTGGAGAGATCCGTCTGTCTCTTGCACATTTCCTAGGTTGTATACTAACCAGCCTCCAGTCTGCAAAATAACAAATTGAGACAAATTCAAATAATTATCATTCTCTCAATCTTCAGAGTCCCTCTTAGGACTAGTTTCAAGCTGCACTCCCATACTTGATACTATATCCTTATGTTTAGCTAACACACAACAGAGCAGTGTTTCCTAAACTTTTTCACGACTCCATTGCAAGATAAATATCTTTTTCCCACTCACACCCAGTTTCTCTTTCACCTCTCAAGGTGGCAAACCTTGAATGGAGGGTGCAGCTACATGGACAACCTGCCTTCTGCCCTGATGTGCAAGGCCTTGGTGAAGTAGAAATAACAGAACAGCTTTTCTTTGTGGTGGATGGATGCTTTCCTCACTGTATTGCTCCCAGGACTCATCGTGAGAGAAACTCATGATTCCGGGTGAAGGGATGGAGTAAGACTGACTGATGCATGTGCTGTCAGTGGAGTAGATGTACTCACTTTGGATTATAAAACACTGCTACCAGTGCTTGTTATTCTGAATATCCTGTGGTTACATACACCTACTGCAGGCTGTTCTCTCAAAGTTCCACACTCCAGAAAAACTGCAAAGGTCTTTACATGTGCAAGGAAACATCTGCCCTCGACCCATATGAAAGGTGTGTTTGGTGAACAGCTTAAGAAAAGTGCTGTGACAGGGAATCATATCTGGACAGGGCACACAAGGGCTGATGCTGTCTGATTTCTAGCCACAGAGAAGTGCTGGTAAGGGTGGAGGAGCAAGGTGCAAGGGAGTAATGGTACCGTTGGACCTGCTCCTGGTTCCCTGAAGCCTTTTACCACATTTGTTGCTTGATGGCTTATCCTTATGCCTTCTGGTGCCTCCCTATAGAAACTTGTTTAAGTGAAATGCTGCCTTCTGGATCATCCTGCTTAGATGATCTTCTTTGTTTTATCAAGAAGAAAGAAAACAAACCAAAAATCCCCCAACCCAAAAAACCCCTAAAGGGGCAGGCACATCTTGTCAACTGGCACAGAAATGCATTTCTCTTATGTTTTCAGCTGCCAGTCACAAAAATGGTGAGGAGAAAGCACTGGTAGACTCCTCCTGGTGCGCCAGGAATTAAATAACATGATTGGATGCTGGCCTTAAGTGCTGTCTCAACAGCAATTAGAGTTTGGATTAGAGACAAGTGCAAAGCTTGTAAAATTCTTGCTGCATGCAGACTCTGTGTGTTCTTGTGATTTTTAAGTCCAAACTCAAAACAGAGCATTTTTGTGTTTTGGGAAATGTTTCTTTATTTTCCTTTTCTTCAGCCAGTACTGCCTAACAAAATAGGACTAAGTTCATGAGTCACTTTGGTTGATCCAAAAGTTAATCTCTGAAGTGCTATACAAAGCAGATCAGTGTCCAAATCTCCAGTTGGTATCAATCACTGACCCAGCGGGGCTAGACATCGGCTTTACAACCTGGTTCCTGCTGTTTCCCTGATCCTCTTTGCACAAGCCAAGTGGGTACCACAAGACAAAGCAAACACAGTGCCAGACTTAGTTTTCTGTGCATAGTAGCTCTCTACAGGAAAATGTAGAGACAAACGAGGCACAGACTTTCACTTCTGTCGTCCAAAAGTTGTGTGAAATGTTTTTCCTGACAATACGTAAATATTAAGAAAGGACAAAAAAAAAAAAAAA
>VXBX01009148.1:0-20000 GCA_013400415.1 Scytalopus superciliaris
GTACCGATGGAAGCCAATTCAACACAAGATTTCCAGGATGGAGGGTCACTGCCTCCCTAAGATTTTGCTCTATGGTGAGCTTGCCATGGGCTGCCACAAGAGAGGAACCCCGAAGGGGAGATACAAGGACTCCCTCAAACAAAACCTCAGCCTTGGCCGTATTGACCACCATCAATGATCCACTCTGGCCCCCAATCGGTAGGCATGGAGACACACCATCCATAACGCTGCTGCTTCCTTTGAGAGCACATGCAGGATCAGTCTTGGGGAGAAAAGACCGCGCATAAAGAATTGTGCCTCGCCAACACCGCCTGAGGAGAATTTCCACTGTTCCTTTTGCAACCGGACTTGCGTGTCTCACATTGGCCTTTTTAGCCATCAGCACTTGTAGTAAGTGTGGGAGAGCCCTTCCCAAATCTTTGTTTGTGAAGCCCAGCCATGATGATAAAGGCAATTAAGGCTGAAACTTTATATGAGTCTGTGGTTCTGCCTCACCCAAATACAAGGCTGGCAGACTAGCACCAGGCAAAAGTCAGGGCTTGATATCATACATGTGAGTACCTGCTCCGCGTGCTTGACCAAAGACTACACATGGATCCTGCAAGTCTCCCTCGTGAAGACTTCATGCTTTCTAAAATTATCAGAAGGCTACTTTATCATCTGTTGTGGTTATCTGGGGTTACTTACACAGTGACTTTATCTTTCCCATATGTCCCATTATGTGGTCCTTACCATAACTTTGCTTTGGGTAAGATGCAATTTATCTTACTGTGTAAGTAAGATACAGAGTGTAGAACTTCCATAATTTCAGAATTTGTCCTGGCCTATCAAATATCTAATGATGTTCAGATCTGACATGGTGTTTTGAATGAACCTTGTCAAAATTCTTCTGCTTTTTATCAAATGCTGCACAGACTGCGTTCGACCTCTCCACGTCAATCATCAGGTCATCCACTTCCCCCTGCAGCCTCTGCTTTGTCTTCTCCAGTGAAGCACATTTTGCATTGACAGCCTCAATCTGCTCCTCTGAGTCCTGCAGGCGCTGTGCCAGCTTCTTCCTGCAGAACAAGACAATCACCACCAAGAAAAGGAAAATTCCTACCTTTTCAGAAAATGGACATGAAAGGAGTGGGGAACAGGAAAGATGGGTGGAGAGATCAACATAGAATGCTGTGCTGCTCAGAGCCTGGGGTGATGTAGCACTCTGGAGTGGCTCTTAGGAAGGGAGGGAGAATACATACCCAAGCACATACAGTACCAAGATGGAGAGGGACCAGAAATACACTTTCAGTGTTGGCAGTGTGATTTTTCAACTACTATGATTAACTCAATAGTTAATGGATTGGAAATCTCTTATGTAGACACTCCTAATCCTTGACTCCTACTCCTTCTTTCGATGCCTACTCACTCCCCGTTTCACTTCTAGTAAGTTACAAAGCACACTGTTCTGTATATTCCCACTACAAGTATATTCTGGTTTCCTTTAGTTATACTCATTTATACATAAATAACCTTCTGCTTGTTCCAGGCCATCCCGCCCTCCCCACGTACTTGGCCTCCTCGAGCTCCTCCGTGCGCTGAATCGCGTCCGTCTCGTATTTGGTTCTCCACTGGGCCACTTCGCTGTTGGCCTTGGACAGGGCACGCTGCAGCTCCCCCTTGGCTTCCTGCTCCTCCTCATATTGTTCCCGGAGCAAGTCACAGTCGTGGCGAGCAGACTGCAGGGCGTGGGCCAGGGCATTCTTGGCCTTGGGAGTTAAAACAATATAAGTTGTCAAAACACTGACAGTTCGTGACTGGACTTTTTTACTGCAGTTTGATCAAAACCACTTATCTCCCTGCCCATGAACTGCAGTTGCTAGAGCAACAGAAGAGGCAAAATAAATAGCATTAGTGAGTATGTGTTTCAAATTTGATGAGGTTAAACAAGGCCAGGTGCTTGTCTACCTTTTCTGGGACACCACATCTGCACCAAATGCTTCAGGCAGCAGAAAAAATCCAGTGACAGACAAGCTGCAAGCACTCCTGCTCTATTTCCTTTTTCTGGCTGCTGCCGTTGGCTCTGACTCAGGGATTTCAGTAGCAGTAAGGTATGCACACAGAGCTGACTTTATTACTTCTCTCATGTTTTTGAACTTCAGAAGTCATGATAAGAAAGACAAACTGTCTTCCTCATTTAATTTCTAATGCCTCTTCTCCGTATTATACTTCAAGACAAAGTTCAAAACTTTCACTGTTCTGATGTCTCCACCTTTCTATGAGGAGAAATCTGGTTTATTTTTTTAGTGCATTTATTTATTTGCAATTTGTTGGTCCAAATGAAAGCAAGTCACCTTATTTTCTTCCTCTAGTTGCCTCTTCAGTTCTTCAGTCTGCTGAGTGAAAGCATGTTTGCCTCGAGTCAACTGAGAAATCAAGGACTCCTTCTCCTCCAGTTGCCGAGTGAGTTCACCTAATGAGAAAAAGTTGATTTTTTTTTCAGACAGAAATATAAGATAATTAAAAAAAAAATGAATGAGAGCATCTAGTCATGTTGAAAGTGATTACAAGATATAATGTGGTAAATTGAAGGGATAGAAGCAATATCATTCCTACCAATAGGAAAACCTGTAAAAGAAAAATACTGTGCTGGCATCAAAGAAAAGAAGATGAACTAACCACAAACTCACACATTCATTTTGATTGACAGTTCTTCTTTTGGTTTGGTTTTATATTTCCTTGTGTGGAGTTTCTATGACTGCCACCAGGAAGGAATTCTACATTCTCTGTTTTGTTCAGATCACAGCAAGATGAACATGTTACAAAATACACAGGCATTCAGGTAACATATTTAAGTACTTGACGCAGGACTATTACATCTGAATAAGGGGACATACCATTTTCAGTCTGTAGACGTGTTTTCTGTGTATTAATATCATTAATTAGTCGCACATGTTCATCATCTTTGGTTCTAACTTCACTGAACTGATCTTCAAGAGCTCGGCACATCTTCTCCAGATTGCTCTGTGAAGAGATAGAGAGCATATCCTTCAGCTCATCTAATTGATCAGGACAACAATGGTAATGATGAGAAATATTTCTTCCTGTACAGTAACCTTGGCTTTGGAGACAGACTCCATGTTACTGGCCAAGTCATCAATCTCCATCTTGAGCTCGCTCTTCTCCTTCTCCAGCTTCTGCTTCACGCGCTGCAGGTTGTCGATCTGCTCCCCGAGCTCGGCCGTGCTGTCCGCGTGCTTCTTGCGCAGGGCGGCAGCCGTGGCTTCGTGCTGCAGCGTGGCCTCTTCGAGGTCACGGCGCATCTTCTGGAACTCTGCCTCCCGCTTCTTGTTCATCTCCACCTGAGCTGCCGTCGCCCCTCCTGCTTCTTCCAGGCGCTCGCTGATCTCCTCGAGCTCCCTCGACAGGTCAGCCCGATGCTTCTCTGCTTTAGCGCGAGAGGTTCGCTCTGCCTCGATTTCCTCCTCCAGTTCCTCAATACGGGCCTGCAAAAGTTAATTGATTAAAAGAGAACTTCTGAATAGACAGATCTGAAGTTATTACTCAGGAATAAAGAGCAAAATTCATGTCCATTTATATAAGTGTAGAAAGAGAAGCTCCATCAGCCATTTCACTGAACTGGATCCTAGGATATGCACTATTCAGTTTTGGAACAATAGTGAATGTAAAATCTGATACATCATTTTATGTTACAGCTCAGAGTGGATTTATTGTTTTAAGAAAAATTTAGAATTGCACTTTTCTGAGGAAATAGAGAGGGTGTCACTGGAAAATGTAAAGGAAAGCGAGTTTCTTCAAAATTTTTCAAAGGTCAAGCCAAAACAAAGCAGTGTCCTTTCTCCATCAGCAAACAGGATGGAAGGAATTTTGAGATGAGCAGTCATGGGATAATAGCACCGAAGAAAGCTGTCTTCCTGGCTCTGCATTTAGAAGGTGATCTCTGTCCTAATCATGACATGGTATGTCACATTCTGTTGTTTTCCTTAAAAGAGAGATGGTCAGTGGCATTTTCAAAGCCTAACACAATCATCACCTAAAAAATTTCCTACATAGTTATGTTTGATTAGAGGCCAGAGTTACTGTAAAAGTACCATGAGATGGGAACAGCACAGAGAGTCCATATTAATGATTATTCCTGTGAGGGAACATATTTTTGTAGAATGGTCTAAGAAGATGTATCAATTAATTCTAAGAAACTTATTCTTGCTACTAAACATGTTAATAACACTTTATACTTTACCTGAAGCTCCTTAATTTTCTTTTGCAGCTGAGAACTTTGAGCTTGTTCATCTTCAATTTTACTTTGCAACTGGCCAATTTCAAAATCCTTTCTATCAAAGAACAAGAAGGCAAATTCAATACAGTTAGGATAAAACCTGAATTTCAGAATTCAGAGCATAAGAAGTCAGTGTAATACTTTTTTAGCCTGTCATCCATCTGTTGCTTGTCATTTTCCAGATCCATGATGGAATCCTGAGACATTTTCAGATCACCCTCCAGTTTTCTCTTTGCTCTCTCAAGGTCCATTCGCAGTTTCTTCTCTTGTTCCAGAGATGCTTCAAGCTAAAATATGCAGAACATACTTTGAATTCTAGTTTGAAAGTAACTATTCTTGTTTTAAAAATCTAACTAAGTTGGAAATTGATGCATAGAGAAGACAATCAGATAATCTTCACCTGTGCTGCATTCTCACTGTGAGATCTGAGCTGCCATGGTGATATGGTTTGTCATTGAGCTCTCCACAGCTTGGCTGTGCACAGTTGAAATACAAGTTTTTGAAAAAAACAGAAATTAAATTTTTCCAGTGGTTGCAGTCTCTAGTATATAGACTGCTAAATAAGTATTCTTAACTTCCTGGAGTGTATGTACAGACAAATCACTGTGCAGCAATTTTCAACCTGTAACAGGTGTCCTACTCCAGCTAATGGTTTAAATCAGGTCACAAAAGTCTATAATGCTGAAGTACTCAATGATGAACCTGAAAGATATGCTGGATTTCACAATTCCCTGTCAATTTGCAATGATTTATTAACTGAAATTATTAGAGGTGGGCTTGGCTACTTTTGGTGTTGCTTATACTCCCAAATAGAGATTTCCAGCCTCTTCTAATCTGTCAGAGCATCTACATACATAATCAAAAACCTTTTACTTACGTCATCTACTTGCTGCTCCAGTTTGGTCTTGGCTTTGGTGAGCGTACTGACTTTGTCTTCCTCAACTTGCAAGTCATCCAGTGTCTGCTGGTGAGCTTCCTGCAGGGCCTTTTTCTCCTTAGTGAGTTTAGAAATATTTTCATCCAGAGATGCCATCTCTTCTGTAAGATTCTTAACCTGTCAGACAGCCAGCATTCATTCTATGAGGGAGTGCCTTGAGAAATGGCAGACTGAGAACACAGTGAGTGCATCCTTGCAAACTCTTGCATGGATGTAGTCAAAATGCTCTCCACAGAATGTTCATATGGATTGTGATGAGGGTAACAGCAAGTGTCATGCCTGAGAGTCTGACCCCTCTGGTCCTGCTTGTAGGAATTCTTGCTTTAGTTGTTTTTGATCCCTAGCCCCATCATACTGAATTCTATAGTAGATCATGGGTTAGATCTTCACTTGCCCCTGCAAGCTTTTCCCACTGGAATTTACAAAAGCCCTCTGAATTGCTCTTGCTCAAAAAATGTCTTTCCTGCACATGATATATTTGCTATAAAAACAGCTGTAAATTCTCAGCAAGTCATGTTCTTTAAAAAGATATGGTCAAGTCCCAAGCACAACCAAAGATATTTCATGTTTTCCATTAAAGTGAAAGCAAACATGACAAAACCCCCTATACCCATGGAACAAGCAATCACATGTTGAGGGGAGGAGCTTCTAACTGGGCGGCTAGATGTACTGGCTCGGCTAGCTTTATCTTGGAAACTTATTCCTTGCACATCAGCAACCTTATCTCAAATGCATCAGGCCTGTGCATTAGCCTGCCTGACCCTTGCTTCCTATTTCTGGCACTCAAATGGGAAAGCACTACAGTATGGATAAGGAAAGTCCATACTGCTAGGTGTGTATATGTATATATATATATATGGCCATGGTGTCTAGGACACTCCCTCATCCTATTACCCAGCACAAGCTAGATTTCCTATGAGCATTAGAATAGCAATGTCCAAGATGTCTGTAATTGCTAATCACATCCAGTATTGCTCTCAGTGATGACAGTGGAGGGAACCTCAATGTTGTAGCTACAGCTCTGCCAGCACTGTTTCTACAGCAGGACTGAATACTGTCCCCACACATGTGGACTTTTGAATTCTAACATATGTATCTCAATTCTGGTTTTTCATATTGATTGTTGAGGTGTACATGTGCATTTCCTGGGAGATAAATGAGTTGATGACCACCTGATATAGACCCACCTTCCAACATTGACAGTCTGAACCTTACAAGTCAAGAAGAACTCTGATTGTGTCATCAGGGCAATGGAAGGGAAGGATGTCCATCCTAGCTGAGACCTGGGCTTCTTAAACACTTAAGGATCATACAATAACATTTAACATCTGCAAAATATGTTCTCAGTGCATGTGAGAAAGGACCAGCATAGCTGATCTGTGCTGGGTTGCTCACAAGCCCTCCATTATCCACAGGAGATAGAAATGTGCTGATTTCTTAAGACTGTAAATAACCAAATATTAAGATTCTCTATAAAGCACCATAACAACCTCTTAACTCTTTTTGAACTGTCACAGAAAATACATTATTCCTAAGAGGAAGTGAAAATTTTAACAGAAAAAATGCTGACAGCTGATTAAGTGAAAATACCTCTCTCCTATGACTTGGGCATATCTCAGTTTTTTTCAGAGCACTTAAGAATGACTGCAACTTTCCACAAAACTGACAACTCTCTGGGAAAACTGTCTGGGGAAGAATAATTCCCCAATTCCTCTGTCACCTTATTCTCTGTTGCATGCTTCTCCTTTTCCACTTTGGCCAGAGTCATTTCAAGATCATCAATATCTTTCTTCAGCTCAGAGCACTCATCTTCAAGTTTCCTCTTCTTTGCTGTCAGTTCAGCATTTGTCTCCTCTTCATCCTCCAATCTTTCATGTAGTTCTTTAATTTTAGCTTCCAAATGAATTTTACTTTTAATGAGTCCTTCACATCTCTCTTCAGCATCAGCTAGATTTTCGCTCTCCTGTCAGAACATATCGAAGGCTCATTGTATTTATAATAAAAATTACAAAAGACAACATATGTAGTTCAAGTGCCATATCCAGAAATAGATTGTGTAAGTCAGAGCAGAATTTTCTGTGCAAATCACAGTAATGCGTGTGATTCAGTCATGAGGAAATTGTCCTGTTCAGCCATGGCTGGGAAATTGGACCATAATCCCATGTTAGAGACCCTTCCTTTTAGCTGATCAGATGGTTTAACTACAGTACCATGCAATAGAGTGAGTTCAGTCAATAGAACAGTGTTCAGTCATAACAAAGAGCTTAGAAGGAATCAGTGAGATAAATAGGTAGGCAGGAAACTGGAATGCTACCATCATGGAAGCACGATCTTAGATATGTATTTGTAAAACATACAGCATTTCAAAGTCATCTTTCTTAGAACAGTGGGTGATTCTGTCTTTAATAAGCTCCTTCAATTCTAATGATACAGGTCAAATCGCCACTTCCCAGTTTGTTCACATGAGGCTAACCTGGTTACTACCATCATTCTCTTATGTCTCTTTCAGCCAGTACAGGGTCAAGCTCAACCTAAATTGTAGCCTGCAACTTTTACTACAGCTAACATTTTGTGACACATGATTAACAGATAAAATTTTGTCTAAATTAATGCTACTATGATTCTCAGCCTGGAGAAAAGGGGGATCAGAGGGGACCTTCTCGCTCTCTGCAACTCCCTGACAGGAGTGGGGAGCCAGGGGGAAGTTAGTCTCTTCACCCAAGTGACAGGACAAGAGGAAACAAGCCTCAAGTTGCACCAGGGAAGGTTTAGCTTGGTTCTTAGGAATTATTTCTTCACTGAAAAGGTGATCAGGTATTGGGATAGACTGCCCAGGGAAGTGGTGGAATCACCATTCCTGGAGGTGTTAACACATGTAGATGTGACACTTAAGGACATGGTTTAGCAGTGAACATTGCAGTGCTGGACTTACTGTTGATGGACTTACTTGATGATCTTACAGGTCTTTTCCAACCTCACCAATTTTATGAATTAGGGGGCTAAGTAGAGGTCCCAAATGCTTGTAAACTATGTGGATTTGGGACAACAGAATATTAAGTACCAGGAAAGGTACAAAGAAACTCAGAAAACTGAGTGAGGTTAAGTTCTGAAGGATTCAGATAATGAATCTGATGTTCAGCAGACACAGGTAAAAGCCTGGGTGTATGAAACAATACAGGACTCTTGTTCAAACTCAACTAATTCAAAAGTACACAGCATCAGACTGCCTTTTGCCATGTTATTACCTTTTAGAACCTGACAGGTGCAGTTTCAATCTCTGTTACGCAATATTCCAGAGAAAAGCAGTTTCCACAGTTTAAAGCACCCCTGTCCTGGCTCTATATTGTAATGATCTGCAGATGTGGAAAGAGCCTGTTTCCATCAGAATCAGACACCAGTGTGAGTAGCACATTGTATATACTGTGGGACACCTGATTCTTCCACTGGTGATTGCTCAATGATGAAGTGGGTTTACATCAGAGTCCACTTGGAACTTCCTGTATTCTTATTGGTGTGAATGTGTGTGCTTTGTACTCACTTTGCTTAGATGTAAGTGACAAGACCAGATACAAAGCAGTGGTGGCTCTGTTCCTGTTATCTGCCTGTTTATGAAGGACAATGTTAAAAAGAAGGAAGAGGGCAGCAAAGTGAGAGAAAATGGTGTGAATCTGAAAATGGACGTTACTCACAGACTGAACCTGAAGCTGCAGGTCATTTTTTTCTTGCAACAGGGTCACCATTTTCTCCTCCAGTTCTTTCCTTTTTGCCTCTGACTTTGCAAGCTCTTCCTTGGTTTTCTCAAACTCCTCCTTCATGTTGGCCATCTCCTTCTCAGACTCTGCACTCTTCAGCAAGGGCTTGATCTTGAAGTACAGTTTCATCCAGGGCCAGTGCTTGACGTTCATGAATGCACGAACATTGTACTGGATGATATAAATGGATTCTCTGAAAACACATAAAACAGTTTATGAAGGATTGTGAGACTTCAGCTGGAATCATATTCTCATTATTTGCCACAGAGAATCAGCATTTATCCCAAAGAACTTTTACGTCAGACTTTTTTTTCCTCAGCTCCTCTGCTTTTATTAAAGGGTCATTTCCAGTCCCTTACTGAGGAATGGTTGATTCAGTACTTTAAATGATAACTATGTCTGGGTATATGAGGCAGAAATACTCTAAAACAGACAGACTTCTCTGGCATATTGACTGGGAATCTCTAAGAATTTTCCCAGTCTCAAGGAAAATGCAAGGGTGAAATACCAGGGTGAAAACTGACACTCCTGAAGTACTGCTGCTGAGATTACAAATATGACAGTTACTGTCAAGTGTAGAAACAACAGCTAGATGCTTTTTGGGCCAAGCAAATGTCATATTAGAAATTTTTAAGACAAAAAAAACCAACTCAAACCAAACCAAACAAATAACCCCAACAAAACAACAACAATAACAAAACCAACCAAAAAAAAAACCCAACAAAAAAACCAACCAAACAAAAAAACCCCACCAAAAACCAAAAGACCACAAACAAACAAACAAAAAAACCCCAGAAACAAACACACAAACAAAAAAACCCCAGACCCCCCAGAAAACCCAAGGAAACTTTTTAATGGTATTGAATACCAACGAATGTTGTTGATGCTCATAGTTTATAGGGAGATTAGACAATCCCTTGCAGAGAAAATCCAGTAAGAGTTGGTGAATTCTTAGAAACTATGATGTCTCAGGAAGCTGTACCTGAGGTAAATATGCTGCACAGTATTACAAATAAAAGCAGCTGTTTTGGCTGTGTCCTGTACAGTTATGCAAGCCTTGATCCTGCTAAAGCTTTCACTTGTCAACAACATTTGAGAAAGTTGGCTTGGCTTGCCTAGTGCAGTCACTCCTGCACTCTAAATTTTGCATGATCCATCCCATCTCACGGGGACAGAGATAAAGAGGATGTGGAATAGTTGAAAGTATGGAGTACCTTCTCTGTGCTAGCTCAAATTGTTCATCTTAAATGATGGAGCCAGGAAAGGAAATGAAAAGAAAGGGAGAGCAGAGAGTGATTGCATGTCTTTCCTTACAAAACCAGTGTGATCCAATGAGATTATGAGACAACATGTTCAAATCAAGGAAACCTGAGCCTTGTTCAGTTGTCTGTCTCTGTCACAGAATTTTTTAAACACTGAAAACAGTAAGTGCATTCTGGAGACAAGGTTCCTTATTAAATACTAAGTATCATTGTCCAGCTGTGTGGCCCAATTCCTAAAAAGTCACTGCCAGAATTTGTGAAGCTGTTGTGAGGGAGCTGTTAGTTTGTACTTGCTTTGTTCTTTCCCAAGGACAGTATTTTGTCTGAGACAATACACTGCATTGATGAACCTTTGGTCTGAGGCAGTGCAATGGTTAGTGTTTTCTTACATTACCTTCTTTCATTCATCTTTTTAAATTCAGTTCTCATGAGGTACCCTCTGCACATAGCTTGTGTATGAGTAATGAGGCTCACAAGCTTCTCATCTCTCATCTCTTCCAGGAGTCCCAGGAGACCTGCCTTGAAGAACACCTACAACATAAAAGAGGGTCAAATGGTTTGAGGCTTAGGCAGATGCATGACCATTGACAGCTGACGTGGGGTAGTACAAGGCAGTTTTGGAAAAATGGCTGGAGAGTAAAGTTTTAACAGCTAGAGAAATTTTGTCAGTAGTCAAATCCTCAGTGTTCCTGTGATTCATGATAAGTCAATCAGTATGATCTAATCACATAACTACAGTATTATTTGGTGACTGCTGCAGTGTAGGTCATGAAGATCTAGCTTATCAATAGTTATTAAACCAAGGAGTTAACTTTCAACTTAGTACTATATCCTGCTCTATCTCTTTGCTGTATTCTACCCTTCTATGTCAGGCTCAAGATTTAGTCTGTAACTTCGTTAGAACTGGCTTAAGAAGCATCCATGATGATACCATGCAGAGGGACCTGGACAAGCTCGAACAGTGTACTGTGGGAATTTCATACAGTCTAATATGACCAACTGCTGGTGCTGCACCTGGGTTGGAGCAACCCCCAGATCAGTCCAGGCTTGGGAGATGAACAGAATGAGAGCAGCCCTAGGGAGAAGGACTTGGGGGTGCTGGTGGGGGAGGCTGGACAAACCCCCTGTGTGTGGGCTGATCCCACAGCATGGGCAGCAGGAAAGGGAGGATTCTGCCCCTCTACCCCCTCAGGTGAGACCCCACCTGCCAGAGCTGCCTCTAGCCCTGGAGGCCAGCACAGAAAGGACATGGAGCTGCTAGAGAGAGTCCAGAGGAGGCAACAAATTGATCAGAGGACTGGAGCAGCTCTGCTGGGAAGGAAGGCTGGGAGAGCTGGGATTGTTCAGCCTGGAGAAGGGAAGGCTCTGGGGTGACCTAAATGTAGCTTTCCAAGTCCTGAAGGGAGTCTACAAGGGCTATAGGGCAACAGGGAATGATTTCAAACTGAAAGAGAGTAGGTTTAGATTAAATATTAGGAAGAAATTCTTTCCTGTGAGCATGGTGAAACACTGGCACAGGTTTCCCAGAGAAGCTGTGGCTGCCCCATCCCTGGAAGTGCCCAAGGCCAGGTTGGACAGGGCTTGGAGCAACCTGGGCTAGTGGAAAGTGTCCCTGCCCATGTCAGAGGGGATGGAACCAGATGACCTTTAAGGTCCCTTCCAACCCAAACCATTTTGTGATTCTGTGTCTGTTCAGTAGTGGAGGTGATTGGCTTTGTGTCCAGAGATAGCACTGCCTTGATTGTGATGACCAGAGAATCACTGTATCACCTAACACTGCTCTGGATATGGAAGATAGGCTTTGTGTGCCTAAATCACCTGAAAAGTATGATGTCCAAACTTGTCTGAGCCTGTCTAATATGCACTGATATTAAATGTGCTCAACTGGCAGGAGAAAGGGGCAGCAGAAAATCTAGTTGCAGCCATGCTGGATCATGCTGGTTAGTGTGATGTTCCCAGGGCTGGCAGTACTGCCCCTCACACAAGAACAAGTTTTCTGTACTCCTTCTTGCTAGTGATGCACTTTGTTTATAATCATCATGAAGGCTGATTTTGTATGGAAGACATATTTTCAACAACAAAAAAAAATATTTTGCCATTAATTATACCTACACTTCCACAAGGGCTTTACCTTAGTGTGGCCAAATTTATATTGGTTGTGGTCAACATCAATGGAAGAAAGAAGCTTTTCTGAAGCCTTTTTGCTGTCAATGAATTGGCCTTCTGGAATGGCTGAGGCGTTAAGGATCTTGTACCTATAATGAGACAGGTTGCAAGAACTGGTTGCAAACAGGGTGAGGAAAATAGGATCCATTGTATATCATGAAATAGATGGAAACTGAGCTATCTCAAAGCAGCTGAATATGTCATCTGAAATCTAGACCATGTTGACTGGCTGAACAGGACATGATGAAAAAGGGACATGTTTATAGATGAATTTGTTGGCTGTGTAACCACACAATATGCTGTTACATACAAAATTAAGGCACATACTTAAGAGTGTACTCAGACCCAGAAATTAGGAAGAAATTAGTGATAACTTGTCAATCTCTTCTCAACTTATTTCATTGATCAGAGGAATGCTACTCAAATTAGAGTTGAAGATGAATTAGAACTACTGAAAAAAAAAGGCTGCATTTCAAAGGGAATGCATACCTTGCACAGCTCACAGTCTCTACAAGTGATACCATTGAATCCTTGAGTGAACTGAAAATGACACAGTATTGCTCTGCAAATGCTAAAAAGGTAACTTAATGATTAAGGTAATCCTGTGTCATGGACAGGACCACCTAATCCTTCTAAAGGGATTTCTTCTGATACATCAATGTGGACGTGTGACATGGCAGCTCTACATGGGAGCACTTCTTATTCTCAAGTCTACTTTGAAAAAAAATATGTGAAATCAGTCCATAATGACACTTTATTCATTACACTGCAAGTGTTTTGCATCTCTTTGAATCATCAGGCACTGACTTAAGTTAGGAATTATACTGGTTCTGACATATCAAGAATCTCTGGTCTAGTCAGAGAGGGAAACACTGGAGTGACCTCACACAGTATTAAGGACTTGCTTCCCTCCAATGCCCCTAATCTACTCTGATTCAGAGGGTGTCTCTCCCATGATGTCTCCTGAGTTAGGTGTTTACTGAGGCCCTACCTTAACAGACAGTAATAACCGAAGACCTACCGTTGCTTAAAGTCCGCATAAAGGATTCTGCTTGGAAAACCCTTCCTGCAAATTCGGATGCCTTCTAGAACGCCATTGCATCTCAGCTGATGCATCACCAGGTAATGGTCCATTTCACCTTAAACAAAATACATCCATCATGATTCCCTTTTTCTTCCAAAAGTTCTTCATACGTATTAGCATTCCAGAATAATCTCCCCCCTTTTTCTTTATTTTTTTCCCTCATAAAATTAAAGCAGCTCTTGGCTAAAGGTGCAGAAAGGGCAGACAGGACATGCCTTCAATTTATACGAGTTGCAGAGAGTTTATTCACTGAGCTTTACTAAGAATGTGGGGGCTACCCGTGCCTGTGAAAAGGCATAAGGAAACATTTCTCAAAAATGGCATATCAGTGCTTTAGGAGACTGGCTGAAAAACCTTCAACAGCATCAGCCTCCTCACTGGATATAGTCAAAGGTGGCACTGCACAGTGTAGTGTCATCCAGACAATTGGCTCTTAATGTTCTGTATGATTACCACACAGGAGTGGAGAAGCAGTTTACTTATAGCTCTTAGAATTTCTGTGGATTAAAAATGGGATAAAGTTCCTCTTGCTAAAATATCTATTGGATATAATAAGTAAGTATATGACTAATAACCCCAACTATTACAAAGTACAACTGGTGGAATAAAACTCTTGGAATCATTTTGTTATGCAGAAATTCCCATCCACTGCTAGAGACATTCATTCATACAGAATGGTCCATACCCTTAACTTTATCTTTTCACTGTAATCAATAAAAATTTACCCAAAGAAGTAGTTAGAAAAACCAATCATAAGGAGCCAGCTTTTCTTTCTTCATGTCACCATCCCTAATTTCAATTACACAGTACTACTTTTCTTTTAAAAGGCAAAAGTAAAGATTCCCTGTGAGTCACATATGTCAAAACAACCAACTCAATATTAAAATGACAGCCATATTGGGCAACATCATCCATTCAAATATGCTATTCTATTTTAGTCAGTTTTCTTAATTCCTTCCTTTCACCTTCTTGACTGTCAATACCCCAGTGGGATTTCTCTTTCTTCACTTTTGGATATGAAGTGTGGGCATTTCCACTGGGGCTTCATTTATAGTCAGTGGAGTGAAACAGTGTCTTCTAGGATGTGATTCATCTCACTCTAAGATAGATGCATATAAGGGGCCAGATGATTCCTTAAAAATGTCAATTTAAAAGGCCAGCTTCTCTCCAGTGAATAGAAAAGGAGTTTGTATGAATAGCTGAAATGTGAACGTTACATGTGTGTTGCTTAAACCCTGCTTGTAGTCTTCAGGGTTACACAGAGGGACATAAATAAGAATGGCAGATATTCTCAAATTCGACTTTTGTTTCCTGAACAAAGGTTAAGCTCCTGTTTCCTGGTATTCCTGTTGTATCCACTATATTCTAAGAGTATCTACCTTATCATTCTGCCACCACCAGGTCTCGTAATGATTAGACTCCTACAACCCACCCTGGCAAACTCTTTGCAAATACTTCAGTTTATTGACCACATGACAATATTCCCAAACTTGACAGTTGTCAGAGACTAAACTCTTAGTGAGAGTTTAATATTTAGTTTAAAAAAATGAGTAATTTTATATCAAAATGCTTTCCAAGTGCTAGCAGCACACAGCACCTTGTGCATGGAATTCTACAAATGACATGTAATTTCTTTGACAGTTCTCCAGCTCAGTGAATCACATCCTAACACTGAATAATTAGGAACCAGAAGTGGTCTTGGGGTGAACTAAACAGTCCCTTAAGTGGTCCCTTAAACTAGGCATTTGTTAGGGATTTTCTAATGCTGTTGCCCACAACACACAATTTTATCAGCTGTAATCAAGCTGATCTTTATCACCTTCAGTTCTGCAAACATACTAAGCAAAGATGGGTAAGCATTGTTGACCATGTAATGCTCAAAGTTTACAGTCATGATAGACAGCACAAGAAAGTTCGCTTGGTTACTGTCCTGCAGGCCAACCCCCACAAGAACATGCAAAGGGTTCAGAAGTTGGTTTGGAAGCTAAGCAGGCCCATTCCCATCAGTCCCATGTTTCAGAGTATAATGATGGACTTACCAGGTGTCTTGGTCTCGTTAGGAATCAGGCAACGCACAAAGTGAGGATGGGTGCTTCTCAGGTTAGTCATCAACTTGTTTAGATTTTCCTGTGATAGAACAAAACAAGGGTTTCAGCTTCAAGCTATGAAGATTTTGCATTCCTATTCAAATGTCAGGGAGATATAGAATCACTGAATGGTTTTGGATTGAAAGGGATCTTTGAAGGTCATCAAACCCAGCATCATTGTCCTAGGCAGGGACACCTTCCACTAGTCCAGGTTGCTCCAAGCCCCATCCAATCTGGCCCTGGACACTTCCAGGGATGGGGCAGCCACAGCTTCTCTGGGTAGCCTGTGCCAGGCCTCCCCATCCTGACAATAAAAAAATGGTCATCCTTTTATCCTGTGTAAACCTGCTCTCTTCCAGTTTAAAATCATTGCCTTTTGTTCGGTCACTACAGGCCCTTGTAAAGTCTTTCTCTTTCTGGTAAGACCCTTATATGTTGAAAAATCAGAATAAAGTGTTCCTAGAATTTTCTTTTCCGTAGGCTGAACACCCCAACTCTCTCAGCTTTCTTTATGGGACAGGTTTTCCAGCCCTGAGATCATTTTGTGGAAGCATGGTTCATGTAAAAAGAAATTCACATACCCTGAACACAGCAGACACTGTCTGGAAAGAACCACCCTTCTTCTTAGCACCTTTCTTGCCACCACCAGCACTATCACCTTGGAAGAAGTAGATGGGAGGTGAACAGTTACAATAAGCAATATGCTTTGTAGGCCCCTCCTTCCTGTCTTTGGCCATGGACCAATAAAATTCTTAATTTTAAATACTGACACACTGCTGCACGAGAGTTTAGTGAACTGATGTTACCTAGTTGTTGATCAGTTTATGGTGGTTTTGGTCTCAAGTACAATATTTAGGTTGCATCACGGTGTATATGGTTATGCTGGTATGGAACAGTGTAGCCTGACTTGTTTGCTAACAGTGTACTCTGCAACTACTCACAATGTTTTTACTATTACCCATAGCCCCATTAATTTATTTTTTTTTTATTAAATGAAAGACCACAAGAATGGGAGTCAGAAGTGGACATTAATTTATCAGTGCAGTGAAGTCTTCTTTAGAAAACTCACCTAATCCAATATTCCAGGTGAAGAATGCAGTTCTATTCTGAGTTATGGCAGCCCTGAGACAGGAAGCAAACTATAGTCTCAGGAATGCAAGTCCAAGCAGCTCTCTGTTTTCCATATTTGCTACACCATTTAAGCCAATTAAATTGAAACTTAAATGGAATCTTTGTGCTCTGAGTTTCAACTTTATCCAAAATTTTACCTGCATCACCTTTGTTCTTGTCTTCCTGATGCTGACCATACCTGTGAGGTTCACAGCTGATTCATCCCCAGTATCTCCTAGGGACTTGTTTAGACACACTGTATGTCAGCCAAGCTGATGGCAGGGAACCCCCATGCACTATTCTCTTGAGCCTCAAACCCTGCTGTACACGTGCTTGATGACTAACGTGACTCCTGCTGTACACTGCCTGTGCTTTTTGCCCAGCATCCAGGCTGCCAGAATAGTGGTGGGGATGGGGGTGAGGGAAAGTGTGTAGAAATCTGGGTGGCCATTTTTGGTAAGACAGACCTACTGGCTATCTGACTTGATGGTCTTCAAAACAAACAAGCAAAAAAGGCAAGAGATTGTACTGCTTTGTGATGCCCATAGAGGACTTCTAAATTATATTTCCTGTTTCTCTCATTAACCCTCACAAAATCAATCAGCTGCATATGAAATAGTTCCATAGTCTACTTTCAGTTCTTCCAGTTCACATTAAGAAACAAAACTCTGTCTCTAAAGACTATGAAGTGCTTGCACTCTACACGTGTATTTGGTGCCTTGTCTAGTGGCTGGCTAAACATGATGTGATTCACACAGCCAGAAAATATACCCCTCCTGTCACTTGGGTTTGGACTTGCTGCACTTTGCTTCTCTGCACTGCAGTTGGTGTCAGTTTTAACATATTTGGATGCACACAAGAGCAAGGTCACATTAGGGGACCTACAGTGCCTACAGTATACTAAGAGAGGAGAAGCAAGAATAGAGTTTAGTTGATTCTTATCTTATTGGTCATCACCAAAGCACTTACCTGCTTCTGCACCAGCATAGTTAGAAAAAAGGAATGACAGCAGCTTCAAGGATGATTTCTGGTACAGCCCCACAACAGTTTCATTCAGGGGGTCCTTGTTCTTGTCAAGCCACCCAGAGATGTTGTAGTCCACTGTGCCAGCGTAGTGCACCAGGGAGAAGTGGGCCTCAGCCTTGCCTTTGACCAACTTGGGCTTCTGGAAGTTGTTGGACTTGCCCAGGTGCTGGTCATAGAGCTTGTTCTTGAAAGAGGTGTCAGTTGCCTTGGGGAACATGCACTCCTCTTCCAGGATGGAGAAGATGCCCATGGGCTGGGGGAAATATGAATACATGAAGAAAATAAGGGGTGGGGATGGGAGCCGCTACTGCAAGGAGTAAGAGTTGAGGTTCACCTTACTGTTAAAGGCAGTCATTAAAGGCACCAAATTAACATTGTGTAGCCCCTCTCCATTCCACTTCAGCTGTGTTGTTCTGGAAATCATTGTGCAGAGGCACAATGTTTTTATAAGCTGCCCCTTTTGATGTGAGACGTTAATTCAACAGTAATGAGTCAATTTACCAGAATTACTGGACTAAAATAAATTATCATAAAAGAAATGTGCTCTCCTAAAATGAAAAAAATTTCTTCTACCTTCTCAATGAGCTCAATGCAGGCGGCCAAGTCCATCCCAAAGTCAATGAATTCCCATTCAATTCCCTCCTTCTTGTACTCCTCCTGCTCCAGCACGAACATGTGGTGGTTGAAGAACTGTTGTAGTTTCTCATTGGTGAAGTTGATGCACAGCTGCTCCAGGCTGTTGAACTGGAAATTCAAAATATAAAAAAATGCCAGTTAGTTTCAAGCAGTCCTCAATGTGCAGGTTTACATGTGATAACTCACATCAAAAATTTCAAAGCCAGCAATGTCCAGGACACCAATGAAGTACTGCCTGGGCTGCTTCGTATCCAGCTGTTGGTTGATGCGAACAACCATCCACAGGAACATCTTCTCATAGACTGATTTAGCCAGTGCACCCACTGAATTGTACACCTGTAAGAAGCACAGCCATGGCAGTAATGAATGTTGAGTTAGATTTAAAGTTGAAAGAACTGTGTGAAGACATTAAAAAGCTAATCAGTTGTTTATGTACCTGTTGGACATTTTGTCCTTTAGTTACATATTCATTCCCAACTTTCACCCTGGGATAGCATAAAGCCTTGAGCAAGTCAGCAGAATTCAGACCCATCAGGTAGGCAGCTTTGTCAGCCACTAGGATCAGAAACAGCACATGACTTCAAAAGAGATAAAGAAAGATATTCTGGTCCTCCAGGATGTTTCTGTTACAAGAAGCCTACATTTGGTGTACTCAGATGCACCTATATTCAAGAGAAACTCCTTTCCAGTCCTATGGAGAATATTCCCCCTGCTCCAAAGGTGGTATCTCAGCTGCAGCACATTCCTGTTCCATGCCTGGAGGCCTGCAGCAGTGCTTAAGCTCTATGTCTTTCTGTTTCCTTGTAGAGCATAAATTAAGTAACTGATGTCATGGAACTTGCAACAAACTTAAAAAAATTAATTTCTGTTAGGGAAATTAATTTTCAAAGTGTTGGGCAATTTATGAGACTGTATTACTAGCTCTCTCCTGGTGCAGGACGCAAACAAACTCTGAAGTCAGCTCTACCTTCTGTGCTGTCTGGCTCCGCCTGCTCCTCCCGCTGCTTCTGTTTGAATTTCATGTTCCCATAGTGCATGACGGCCCCTGTCAGCTTGTATATCCCCACTTTCTCATCAGGGCTGAAGCCCAGGATGTCTATGGCGCTCTGCAGAGGCAATGGGCAAGTTGGGAAAGCAAAAGGCTGAAGTGCAAGGTGCAGGTGGGGTTTCTCTCCTGCCCACACCAAGCATGTCCAGCGCCATCCCAGTCCTGTGGTACTGGGATGGGAGACTGAACCCCAGCTGGCCAGGCCTCCCTGGTTGCTGGGCTGGTGCTGGGTGTGCAGCTAAACTCACGTCTGTCGCCAGCAGTTCCTCACTGTCATCAATACTGGCAACCGTGACTTCTCCTTGGCTCACATAGGGGAAGTCATAAGGATTGGTGGAGATAAGGAGGAGATCTGCAGGTATATGGGGCTCCTTTAGTGGCACTGCAGCAGGTCACAGTAGAAAGAGAAAGCTCTTTCTGAGCCAAGCCCAGCACTGCTGGCACTCACCAATGAGCTCTGGCTTCTTGTTGGACATTATCTGGTAAAAAATATGATAGCTCCTTTCACTGGCCAGCTGAAAAGTCACTCTGGATTTCTCCAAGAGATCTAACCAAAAGAGAGGTTCCATTAGTCTCCTGATAAAGTTGAGGTTGTACATGCACAACTTCTGCTTGC
>VXBX01009148.1:22229-34303 GCA_013400415.1 Scytalopus superciliaris
AGGAGAGGAGAGGAGCAGCTGACTACACCAAAACTAAATCTCTTTTTAGTGCACAGCTGCAATGAGGGAATGAGAGAATTGTACATGAACAACAGCATGGAAGAAGACATGGCAATTCTTTACACAAGATCATTCTGGAGTCCTGTCTATGGGCTGAGTGACAAAGTGCTGGAGGCTGAGGCAATAATCTGGGGAAATGCTGTTACATGCATCCCTTATTCTTATACTCTTGCCTGGCATGTGCTTTCAGCCTGTATCTGTGATAGAATGCTTGGCTATATAGAATGATAGCCTGAGTGTTTTATTTAATATTCTTAAGAAGAGAAACATACAATTGTCACAGAGATTAGAATACATATATATAAAAAAGGTAATAGAGTATTCTGTGAATTAACTCAGAAGAGGGCAGAACAGGTTGCTGTCAGTCTGAGAGCCAGGTGATTTTCCTTATATCACACATGCTCTGCACATCTCAGCTGTCTCAAAGCTTTTCTGAGATCAGTCCTGGCATAGTGGGCAGCTGTTGAAAGCTGAGCCCAGGAGATTCTAACATGGTGCTGATGGAAAGAGTACTTGTGATGAACTTGCCTTGGCCATAACAACCCATCAACCACAGACATCTGCCTCTCAGTCCAAAAATAATTTTCAGCCTTGGAATCTCCTTAAGTTCTGCTATGTCCTTGGGTACTCAAATAACATGCTGACATGTCATCCCCTTTGATGCACATACCATCTCACAGACTGTGGTGGCACACACTTGTGCCACATGGGTGTTTGTTGCTTGCTCAGTGATGGGGAATTAAGCCCGTGCCTTGCAAATGCACCAGTGGACTCAGATTGCAGCAGCTGTGCTGCTCAGCAAAGGGTCACTGAGACATATGTCTTATTTCCTGCAAGGATCCTTTATGAGGTTACTTTCTAACTGTCAGGCAAGTAGTCCCAGCTGTCCCAAATCCTCCCCTTTTCCTCATGCTGCCTTTCAGGGCAGTTATGTTGACCACAGGCAGGAAAACAAGCCAGTGGAAACTACTACCTGATGCAACTGAAATTATTCTTAGCTTCAGCAGAACCACTCTAGAGTCCAGAGTTCCTACACTTCCCCTGTCAGTATAAATGAATCAAGGACCAGGAATGGCACAACCAGGTGCCAGTCAGAAATGACTGCTGTCTTTACACCTGCAGCCATTCAGGTGCTGTGGATGTGGCTGATCTCAGAGGATACTGATGCGTAGGTAAATAGATGGACAGTCAGCACAGACAAAGCTGCTGTCTAACATTGTCTCCCTGGTGAAGACTCATGTGTGTAAAAGGAGACTGGAGAGAAACTGACACTTGGGCCTTTCCTGCATTGGCAAAATGATTTTATAAATAGAGTTCAGAGGGATGGAGGCTGGGTAGCAGGGGTCAAGGAGCATAGGTGTGCTTGGGCTGTGCATCCTGACTGCTTTCTCTGTTGCACAATACTTTCTGGTTTTTGATAGTCCTGCAACCCCGAAATATACATTGGTACTTTTTGCTCTGTGAACACAGTGTGGACAAATAGTAGAAGGCGAAGCTCATTTCATACCTGCATTTTGCCGGGCTGTGGATCTTTCTTCTTCTCACCAGTAACTGCAATTGTTGCAAAGTACTGGATGACACGCTTTGTGTTAACAGTCTTCCCTGCACCAGATTCTCCACTGTTGAAATAAAAATATTAATTATTACAGGACAAATTTTGACGTCTCTGTCAGCTTCATCACTCATACAAAAATATACTTACGTGATAAGGATTGACTGGTTGTGACGATCTGAAATCAAAACCACAGAAAGAGCTGTTCAAATGAGATGTGAAGGGCTCCTTTTTCTCAGACGTAACTAACTGACTTCAAGGGAAAGAACTATATTGCGTCTGTATTTATCATTTTGTTACAAGATAAGCTAAGTTTTACATTAGTGTGCATTTGGATTGGTTTTTTGTGCAGAAATCATGAAGCAGTCCAAAATCTAACTTCAATCAATGATTCTTTATAATGATTCCCACTTACTCCTTGGAGTTTTTTGTGTATAGACCTTGGCTTAAATATTGCTTCATTGAAATCAGATTGTTTGCTGTGTTTCTTCTTTATCATTTTTTTTCAGTTCCTTGCAAGCAGAGGGGGCACAAAGCTATACAGCCAGCTACTTCTTTTCCTTCATTATCTGACAGCTCACAGGTCATTAAGATGTTACAGATAGTTTGATCTTGAGTTGTGCTGTAGGAGTATGGGACCACTGAATAGAACCTAAGATTCCTGAACTATCAAGTGTTCCTCGACCAAATAGCCAGCCCTGTGCATACCTGGTTTTTCCACTCTTGCCAAATGACTCACCAGTCAGCATGAACTGATNATCAAATTTGGGAGGGTTCATGGGAAAGACTTCATCATCCTTTACAGTCACAGTCTGACAAAAACAGAAGGAAACAACAAGAGAAAAATTCTGAAACAGGGAACTGCCTGAACTGGATGGTCACATTTGAGTTACAATTGTATCACTTACTGTGTCATCATATGTTTTGACTGTGACTTTGCCACCTTCTCTACTCTGTATGGTACCTTTCACATACATTTGCTTATCATCCACTACAAAACAGGCTGCTTTAGCATCAAATGGGCGATTCTGGGCTTCAATTCTCTCCTTCTCTGACTTCCGTAAATACGGAGCAGCTTCTCCAAAGATTGCCATCTCTGCATCCGAACTCATGGCTGCAGTTGCACTGGAGGAATACAGAAAATCTTCAGAAAGTCTGTGTATTTCTAGTTTATATTTATTCAGACAGGGGTCATGCTCAATGACTAATAGGAAGAGGAGGGCTAATCAGGCACTTAACTTCTGCCTCAGTTTTAAATATCTGCTGAAGAAGGGTTAATAAAGAACGTTCCTTTTGTAGACAGAGGTGTATTGTCTTTGGAGACATCCCCCTTAAATGGGAAGCCTGTGTGCCCAAAAATGAGGGCAGAGAGAATGTCAAACTAGAAGTGTCCAAAAGCTGCTCTGCTCTGTCTTCATTTGCCATTCACAGAGCTATGCAGCCACATCCTTCTCAAAACCACATACACAGACCTGCTGAGATTGTTTCATTAGACATCTGAAAATTTAGATGCAAGTAAAATCTGTAAGTTGTGCAGATGTGCTCTCACATGAGATTTCCCAATGGAGGTGTTCTTAACACCCTTCTGTTTTCTATGTTGTAATACCAAGCAGGGGAAATTCAACTGGTTTCTGTCTATACCAAGAATGGGAACAAATTGCGAAGGTCAGTCATCACCTATCTAAAGCCAAACTTGTTTGTCATATATACCAAATATAAAACATCTTTTTAGATACATTGCAAAATAAGCCAATAAAGGAATATCATATATTGCAGATAATAATTAATAACATAATATTAGGTCAATAGCATAGTATCTGGATAAATAAACATGTCATATAACATTTCAAAGAATTTCAATTACAAAGTACCTTTTAGCTTTACTATATTATATAGACTAATACTGGTTATGAATCACTAAAAGATAATTAATGTATACCGATATGTACCAGACATTGTCATGAATTTGTTTAGCAGAAATATTTAAAAAACCACTTTATGTTCAGTTTTACTTTACATTTTTAAAAATATCTAGTAAAAATTCTGCAACATGTATAAATGCTATTGTTTGCTACAGTCAGAACTGTCATGGATAATTCAAGAGCATCTGGAAATAGCACAAGCACAAATAACATAGGCAGAAACTAACATAAACAGAAGGTTCTTCCCCAGTCAGGGTAATATATAGGCTAGAAAAAAAGTAGTACAAAAATTCTGAACTCCTGCTACCTCATATGCTGTCTGATGCACTGTGGGACTTAAGAAGAAAAAGCACAGAATTGAATAACACTGTACACCCAAGGGATTACAGTACTGAAACTGTCAGCATGGAGTGGTTTTATGTGCGAGAAAACGGTGAAAGGAGTATAAAGGCATTTATAATGCTACTTCTGGGCATGTTGTAGACTGCTGATCTCTCTCAGCAAAAACTATCTGCTATGCGATCTACACCATGCAATGGACTTTGAAGGACTGCCTCTTGCAAGAGCTTTTAGCACCCAGGAATTTCAAAGCACAAAATCCAGAACATTTAATTTACTTTGGAATTATTATTCTGCCTATACAGAGTTTTTGCCTATGTGAGCTCTGAGGAGCTCAAGGGAAGCAACATAAAATAAAGAGAGAAATCATTTCACAATGTCTGTGAAAAACTGAAGCAAAGCATCAAAAAATGCCAATATGTTATCAGAAAGTTCATCAAGGGGCACAGTCTGTTAAACTACTGAATGTATTTGACAGTAAATACTGTAAAATTCAGATCTTTTTCCTGAAAAGACAAGGTGGCATTCTCTGGGAGAATAACGTATACTTTCATCCCTTTCATCTCAAATTTCAGTGAACATTTTTTGGTTTTAGGATAGCATCAGGTGGAAGACAAAATCATCCTGAACTTTTTTCTGGTTTTGCTGCCTGTGTGATAAGCCAAAAACAGTAAATAATGTTCTATACCTCATCCTAGAGGAAACTAACACTAAAATTGTACTTTGAGCCTTCTCTTTGAACACAACCTCCATTTCAGGCTTCCAGCTGTTGTGTAGATGGCAGGGGATGAATTTTGATCATCTATAAACCCCAGAGTACAAAAAAAGACATTGCTGTCTCAGTCTTTCATGCTCTCTTGGCTAAGCTCAAACATCTGTAACTTTTCTTTCCCAGTAAATTCCTACCAAGAACTGTGAATATGCTCATGTTGATTAAAACAACATATAATCTCTTCAGTCACCTTTGTTCTACGTCACTGTTATTTGCACCTGCTCTCTCCATTGTCTGGGTGAGCTTCACTCAGTGCTCAGGATCAATTAGCAAAGGTATGTGCTATTTGTTAAACCCTTACCTCCAGAGAGCCCACGATGAAATCTCCTTTCAGTATCTGTGTGGAATAGTTAAAGTAAGGACAGAGAGAGTTACATCAAAACCAGTCTGTTGTCTTGAGCATATGCTGTATCAAACATTTCTACACCCTATGTAGTCTCTCCAGACAGCTGAACTGCACACAGAACCCAACAACTACTGAGCTAGAGCAAAATCCCACAGAAAATCTTGTGTTCCTCCCCACATTACTGTGAGCTGCTGAAAACAAATCTAATGTCCAGGATAAGATCAGGTACTTTACATATATAATCCAGCCAATTTCATCTGCCTTCAGGGTTAGTTTTCCTTGCTTTTCATAGGACTTGGAGGTAGCAAAGTGTCTAGAAGGCCCTTCCAAGGAATGGCATGCTACGGCTCTTCTGTTTCTGTTCGTGCCACCACACTGAAGTGGTTTGGGTTGTATAACCTTGACATGGCCTGTAAAGCGTGCCCTGGAATGTTAGAGGTGGGGAATGAGAAGAAAATCCTCCTACATATTCCATCTCTGTGGAGCTGTGGAGATGTCATGGTCAGAGGATGAGGCAAGCGGATGGGACTTACCCTGAGATGCTGAGGTAACAAATGATAAAATTGCCTTCAGCTGTGGCTCTTTATATGTAACCTCCTGCCCACACAGCATTAGAGCACTCTATTTTTGGTCAATAATAATTTACTCTTTAGTTGTAAACGTGTTGAAGCTCTGATCTCTCTGCTAATTACTCAGAGACAGGATTGGTTTTAGGTTGTATTGAGTCAGCTGCATGACCTGTTCTTTTCACATTGCTCAGTGCCAGGACCGAGGGTGGAGGAAGCCAAAGACAGCTCTGATAATGCCAAATAAGGCAACACTTAGCTCCACAGTGCCGGAGTTCACTTTAGCCAGCAGGATGGATTTTTTTCTAATTGTTCACAATTATTTTTTTACAGATATCAATTTTAATGGTTCCCATCCTGTTCTCTCTATCTACATTGAGAGAGAAGGAGAAAGATTTAGTGAGGCAAAATTTTTCTCTCATTAAATTTTTTACTCCACTCTGTGGGGCATTGGCAAGCCTGAAGCCAGCCTTGAAGTTGGGACAGAGTGAGACAACTGCCAGCTTATGACACAGGACAGACTTGCAGTCCTGACCTGTAGGTTTGCAATATCTGAGGCCTGCAGACATGCTCAAGATCTCAGCCTTCAGGAAGGAGCCAGGCTTTTGTGCTCCATTGTCCACTATCTATGGAGCAGGCTGGATGTCAAACCACAACTGTAACTTGCTCTGTAAGGGGATGTGGAAGGAGAGTGTCTGCTTCTTTAAGGGTATCTGGTTAATGAGTGGTTTTTGACACCACAAAGGACTGTAAGAAAGTGAGGAAGCCATAACTGAGAACATACTGGAACATAAACCTGCCTGAAAAATGGTAGGAGAGGAGGTGATGTGAACCAAACCTGGCTGCTTGATGAAGGCATGTGAGAGTATAAAAATGTTTATTTCATCAAGCTTATCAGATCAGGGACTATGCCTGCCGGGAAACTGAGGTAAAAGGGGAAGTGCTAAACAATGTATAAAGACAGACATAGGTCTGGCAAAACAAATATGGAGACAAGAAGGAACAAATTTCATCAGTAACACTGATGGGCTAAAAGGAAACTACAGATGCCACTTCCAGAATGATCAACTGCACTTCATGACTGATAAAATCGTGAACGAGGGGAGACCCCAGAGAGGGTTGGAGTGGGTGCAGGGATTGACAGTTGTACAAACCATGAGGGGATGTGCAGGACAAGGGGGAGCAGGAAGGAAGACAGGAGTGAACAGGAAGGGTATAAACAAGGGCCAGTCAGTGTGCTTGTCTGAGCACTGCAGTTGATCACCATAGTCTGCCCTGACTTCTTACATATCAATAAATCTTTTCTTAACTATTTCTTTGTGTGATCTCTCTCTCTCTGTCCTGCATGTGCTTGCATTGACTAAGTGCCAGCTACTGATGAGGCTTCAGTGAATGTGTGAGTGAAAACTGGTGCTATCTGCTGGAGTCAGGCCAGGGACATCCCTGGCATGTGGAGTCAGCTATTGGAGCCATCGAGGTCTCAGCATCAGCTACCAGAGCCAGCGGGGGTCTTGAGCCTCGAGGCAGTTGTGTGGGAATGGGGTGTGTTCCTAAAGCCAATTTGCTGGGGAACACTGAGGTGAATGAGGGGTTTAGTGTGGGTGGCTGGAGTGCGACCAGAACTAACAGCCCAAGGGCCTGTGGTGGCTGCTAGGAATGGGAGGTGAGCCTCTGTTCTTTCTGAGTCCTGGTGTGTGCACTCACCATAGACCTTAAGCTGAACCAGCTGGTCAGGAGGGAAGCCTTGGGCCCAAGCTGGGGCATCAGGCAGGCGGGAAGCCTGTGCTGGTGTGTCCGCAGGACCTGTGAATATGAAATGCTGTGAGATGAATGTAGGTGTGAGCATCAAGCTGGACCAGTGGGCAAATCAGTAACAGGGAGGTGGGTCAGAGGACTGGGGTTTGAGTCTGGGCAGAGTTTCTGTGCTGGACCCAAGGGAGCTGCAAATGTGCGTATGCTTGGGAACCTGGTGAGTGGGTGAGTGGGTTTCTGTGACTGCGCTGGTGACTCCTGTCTCTGCCAGTCCCTGAGAAGAAGGGGGGGATGTGTCTTTGCCTGTGTGATGTGGGTGCTGTTGATGGCACCCTGTGTGACTGCTGTTGGCAGCATCTGGCTGTGACAGTCTCTGTGGCCACGTTTGTCAGTGTCCTGTGTGTGTCCGTCTCTGTCTGTGTGTGTCTCGGGCACATGCTCAGCTTTGCTACCACTTGAACCCACCAAAGTGACAGCTGTATCCTTCAGCCTGGGCAGAATGACTGGGTCCATGGACACGAGTGGGCAGGCAGGCTTATTGGGCTGGAGTGGCTGGAGGAGGTGGCTGTGTTCTAATGTCACTTAGTCTCCATTGCAGAAGTGCAATGGTTTTGGGAGCATGTGTAGGAGACTTAGGTTTTTGACAAGCATTTACTGGAGCCCTGCTATGTAGCAGATTCTTGGGTTAGGAGTGTACAGGTGGAGGCCTCATTCACAAAATTGTGCTAGTTAGGATGTGCTGTCTGACAAGTAATGAGTGTAGAGGAGGACATTCCACTGTCAGGAATAGAGGAATCTCCCTAGACAAGCACTAATTGGCTTAACATTTTGAGAGGAATAGTTATTTTGTCTGTGTGATTTCTTCTGAGTGGTGATGATCAACTTATGCCCCTTTTCCATGTACAAAATATGTGTCGGATTAATTTTTTCTCATGGACATAATTTCATGTTTATTATTATTAATTTAGTCTGCAACTTTAATTAAAAGATAGTTACATTGAGGAAAGCAGAGTGAATCTTTCCTTCCTTTCTCTTAAGGCTGCTTTGATATGAAGAAAAAAATGAAGCATTCTGAGTTAGAAAAATATGAGAAAGCCAGAGATCACCATGGTTCTGTAAGATCACTAGGAAGGAGGTTATGTTTAATCAGCAACTGCTTGCTATAAAATATAAAAAGAGGCTTTTGAATAAGGTTTAGGATGTAGAGCTGAACAGTACAGTGCAAAGTCATCCTGTGTCCTAACCACTCCTGAAGACTATTTTCTTCTTTATTTATTTTTTTTTTCCTCTTGAAGGTTAGAATATTGGCAGTAATGGTGAGAATGTTCATCTGTTCCCACCTGGGCCCATGCACAAGATGAGAGCTCTATGGCTACCAGAATGAGTGCTTGGGATCTGCATTCCTCAAGTGACAGTACGAGTTGATTCCAGGTCACTCAGAGCTTGGGAAAATACTCTTACTGTTAGATTATTTTGTATAGGACATGAGGTTGCAAAGTAGATTTGTCATCATGAGTTCATCTTTTCTTTATTTTAGAGACAGAAGAAACATTTTTCAGAAAATTATTAAACTTCAGAGGTTACCTAACTACTTCTTTCTGAATTACCCAGTTCCCCCTCTGGAAAGAGATGAGTTGTCAGATGCATTGTTGTCATGTCTTCTTGTTGGCTGGGTCTGGGGAATGTCCTTGGTGCATTTATATAGTTCTTGTTTGTTTTTTGGTTTGGATTTTGTTCATGGTGCCTATGATTTAACTACACTGTATAAGAAGCAAAGGCATGTGTATTGGATTTTGCTATAGAAAACAGATTCCTGCAGTGTTGAGATGCATCCTATAGTGTTGAGATGCATCCTATTTAGGCCTTTTCTCTTCCTTCTTGAGTATTTTCTAGTATATTTTTCCATGCTTTTATTGCTTTTCATTTTGTTTTCTTTTTGTTTTTGTTTGTTTGTTTGTTTTGTAAATCAGAGTAATTTTCAGTCTCTCACAGTCTGACCTGAACTGTGAGCACAGACACTGTCTGAAATGACAATGACATCACTCAGATGTGGAGATAGTATTGTTATTGTATTTTTCTTTGACTAATTACTGCATATCAAACATTCAAATTGGCTGTGCTGGTTGCATCACCAAAATTGCAGGCATTTTTTACATTTTAACCATTTCAAGACCTGGCTTTGGTACCTTGCATCTGTATTAAAGACTATGCTCTTCACTATTTGCTATATGCACTTACATTTGCATTTTAATCTTGTGCATCTTTAGCTTCAGCGTAAGTATACTGGAACCATGATTACTCTTTGTTAGAGGCTATCTGATCTTCTATATCCAACTCATCTAATTCCTTTGTAATTAAAGTGATTTTGCATTTTCTCCTGGGTAAAATAACAGTAAAACTAGATATAGGAAAGAACCAATCCTTTCCAAAGGCACACCCACCCACTGGTGACCCTACACATTCAGAATCATTTTGACACTTGTCAATTCAGCAAATTTTAATCTGTGTAGTGTGTACTGTTCTGGTCTTGTGGAGTTCTAGCTTATCAAAACACATACAAATGAAAATCAGTAGCATATCTTCGTGCTATTATTATTGTTATTGCTTTTAACAAGAAAGTATATAAACTCATAAATATCAACACAGTTTAAGGTACCTTAAAGACAGAAAATTACTGGCTTTAGTCTGGTTTATCAAATATGCCAGTGTTTGCCTCAAATCAATATTGATATGATTAGTCTATTATTTACAACACTAAGTTTATAAGTGATATGTTTATTATTTATAGAATTTTAAATTGCTAGCTGCCCTCTGGAGTTTCCCCAGTATTTCAAGAATTACTGAAAATTATTATCAATTATGCTTCTGCAATATGGGGTCTGCTTTCCAGGTGGTGAAGCAAGTTACTTCAGAAGAGGCATGAAGAAAGAAATGACTGGTATGGAATAAGCTCCACCTGAGAAATGACTAAGTAGACTTTGATTTTCCAGTTTGAAAAAGATTCACTGGAGAAGGTAATACAGCTCTACTATCTGAAAAATCTTGAGCACCATAGATGTATTCAATGTCTCTTTTATGTAAGAACTGTGCAATGGCAGATGAAAGCAGGAAGATAGTTCAAAGCAGGGGAAAGGAATTGTATCAGAAGGCATAATGGATGGCACCCATGCAAGGCGTCTGACTGCAGGGTAAGTGAGAATGGCTTTCCCAAGGGAATGGGGGGAATTAAGGAGGAGCAATAAAGATAATCTTCCAGCATGCATGGGAATTCACAAGTTTTTGGGAGAGGACCTGGGGTCATGTGAAACAAAGGACTGGAAGTGATGCAGATGATGAGTTTCAGGATCTTATCAAACCACAGACTGTGCCTTCCTCCCCTAGCCAAAAGGAACTACTGTTACAGGTGATGGCAGTCCCAGAGTTGTGATTGCTGCCAAGGGATACAAAGAATCTTTAAGCAGAACATCTTTTTGTTGTTTTGACAAAACTTCATTCCTTTTTCTTCACAGGTAATTATGTCTGGCACTGCCTCTCTCAGAAAACCCCAAATGTCTGTAAAGCAGTCCTATACCTCTGCACACTATTTATTGTGCTTCTGGAATACAGAAAATAAAACATCACTACTTCTATCAAACTAGAATAGAGGGGACAGGTCCATAACAACTTCAGGGCACATTTTATGTTCTCTGTTCTTTTCTCAGGTACAGTCTTCTATGAAAATCAGAGCAGGGAAACCAGAAGAATCCTGCAAGGAGACAGAATAAACCAATAGAAAGACATGTGTCCAAAATGGCCACAGGACAGTGAGTTGGGATCTGCATGCACTGTAGACTACTGTGGCAGGCAAGTAGTGCTGCCCTGTTTGGCAACACTCCACTGAGGCCCCAGAAACTGGCAGACTTGTTGCTCTTGGGACATTCCTTGTGATGGACTCTATGACTGGTTTGCACAACATAAGCAGGGTTTTCCAGCATTTTTCAGTGTCTCTTTTGACTCAGGATTACACTCATCCATGTCCTACAGAAACTCTAATCTGGTGATGCTGAGAGAATGTGGGAAGTCATGTTGTGGAGTACTTTCCTTACACAGTATATTACAGAGCGATGAACAAATTCAGAAGGAAAACTATTTTCTAGATAAGACAGATCCACATTTGCTGCTTCTTCTTGTTTTCCAGAGCATATACTTATCTTTTAAGATGGCTCCCAAGTTCCTGGATCTAAGTCGGCATTCAAGTTGCTCCCAAGGAAGTTTCCCCTCTTGGTAATCATCCATTGCCTGTTATCTTGTAAGAACAACTCCAAAGACAGAAAAAGGCTGTATGTGTGCCTTTGAACATGCTAACTTTTTGGGTCATCCCAGTAAGGCACTGAAGATCTAATTGACTCAGTGTCTACCTTGGGAACATTTTATGAGTGGGGGAATAATGTCTCCATTGGGCAAACAAAATATAAAAGACTTCTCTTGTGGTGAAGTAAAAAATTTCACTTCTAGTTACACAAACTGAACCTGCAGAGTTTATTTAAGATGAAAAAACAATCAACCAAACCTGTTGCATGTAAAGACTCAGAAAACATTATGTATCAGGGAGATTTGTGGAAAGCACATTTTAAGTCAGTTCAGGTAAACACAAGAGGTAAGTTCTAGAGGTAGAGGTAAGCTGATATAGATAAGATATAGATGTGACTGGTCTATTGTTTATCTTGATTAATATGTTGTTGTTCATACTACTTACTTCATATATGTGTGCATATATATATATATA
>VXBX01009151.1:0-25323 GCA_013400415.1 Scytalopus superciliaris
GATTTCTAATAAAAACTGGATAACTTGTGATGCGAGATTTCACAAAATTTTACTCTTCTGAGTTGGATTATGTAGCATGTGTCATAGTTTTTCATTTACTTTTCTTTTTTTAATTATCTTTTGGGTTGGTTTTGGTGGTTCCATTTATTACAAACGTATGCATGAAAAAGTGAGATGGATTTTGCACATAAGCTTCATGATACAAAGCTCTGCATGAACCCTGTGCTATTTATGTACAACTGTGCATAAGCAGCACATAACACTTTATGTTCAGCTCTTGTTGCACAGGAAATTGTATGCACCTCCTAGCACATAAATGCTTGTCTATTACAGCTTCTGGCATTTAAAACTTTTACTGCTCAAAGGTTTTATCCTTCCTCTTCCACATAGAAATATACTTGGTAATTGCCTGGAAAAGAGTTCTGGAAGCCATTTTTCATTCAGGGATAATTCTTGAAGTCCAGTGAGTTTAGTACCACTGTTTTTTGAAGTGTGTTTGTATTATCCCTGAGGTGTTCAGAATGGTAGGCTGAAAATTTAATTCCCAAGCAAGCATTTGTGATTAACCCCAACTTGTCTGATTATGAATTTAGGAGAAAAACTTGCTGAGTGCAGGTTTGACAGACTATGTATTAAAATTATAGGTAAAGGCTCCACACCAACTGGTTTTTTGTTTCATATCCCGCTCCCCTGCTCTGGCTCTCCTGATGGAGTATTCTGCCTCTGACCAGGCATAGGACTGCCTCTGCCTTTTCATGGATTCAATCCTCCACGCTCCCTGCCTCATTTGTAGACCTGGTTGATGTTTGTGTCATCTTAAGCACTTTTGAGGGATTTTGAAGGATACTGAGATGCTGAAGCTTGACATACTACCTTAACACAACTGGTCCCAGATCTGCCACTGTTCAAGTTTGGCCACAGCAGCTCTCCTTGCTAAACAATCAGGCTCTGAACTTGAGCATCACTTTATATTTTACAGGTTTGTGTTTGTTTGTCTTGAAACCCTTGAATTTTCTCTGACACCACTGTGTGTATCAATCAATAGCATTCTTACCACTGTACACATCCTCTTTTCACTCTAATACAATGAAGATCTAGCACCTTCAAAATGTTGCTGGGGACAATGTAATTGCTTAGCAGTTGTGCAAGCTGGTTAAAACACACACAGATCAGCAAGACTGAAGTGTAACTATAAAACGTATTGTTAGTTTAGAAAAACCCAGCTAAACTCTAACAATGTAAACTGACTTTCCTTGTACTGAATTACACTATTTATTTTTTTCCTTTCCATTACAGCACAAAACTTTGGCCAGACATAGAGTTTAATATATTTATGCTGTTTTTTCAGAATCTTTTCCACTGCCTAATTTCTTCAGTGAATTGCTCACTTTTTTAGAGGTAGTAATAAGAAGAGATTAAAAAGCAGTAATGGTTATAAAACTGCAGAGCCAAAATAGTTTGTGGGAAACCTTACAGGCAGAAAATGCATGGCATGTGTGATAAGAAAGTCCTGCAAAGCTGTTTTGATGAGCTGGAGAAGGCAAGTTACAATAGTCTTGGTCTCTCATTTGTTTCCACAGTCTGTTCCAGTTTTCTGGTGTAAAATGGAACCTTGTTAGTTTCATTATTTACAGTCACATTTTCTATTATGAGTACTGTAGATCTGGTAGTATTTGGTACAACTAGAATATGATAAGTTGCTTTCTGTTTGGCAGGATGATTTGGAACACCTTCCTTCATTGAGTGGAGAGTCAGATCCACAGCCTCCACGGTGCCTGAGGAAGCTTTAATAAGGTGTTTGTTGCCACCCACTGACTTTATAGGACTCTTGCATACTCAGAAAAATGACTGAAAATCAACAGGAAATTGTATTATGAGAAGAGCAGAAAGAAAGGGAGAAGGAGGAAGGAGAAGGGGAAGACAACAAAGCCCACTAAACAAAGAGGGTTCTGGATTTTAGACTGACAGGGCTTGAGCTGCTTCCCAGAAGAGCTCAAACTTCTGGGTTGCTTCCCAGACTGAGATTCATCAGTCTTTCCACTAAGGATCAACCACCCCAGAGACAATTACTAATTCAGATGTAAATTGGATGCCTCAAGTGAATTGGCCTTTGCTCACTGTGATTGGATGCAGGTGGATCCATCCATGGACGTGTGGTTGCTTACTGTTGATGAGCTTTGTAGCTTAGATACTTGTACCTGCTTAGAAAGGACCTATATTTCAGCAGTCCCATATTAAGTGATGGCTAAATGCAGACTCTTGAAAGCCCTGCTTTCTCAGGATCTTTACCTACCTGAGACACTGAGCTCAGGACTTTAAACCTACTTCATGTTACTGTATTGCCTGCTCATGTTCCACCTAGACTCTGCAGAGCTCAGTAGAAAGCTTTATTTGTATTTTTGTTGTGTAGAAGGCATGATAGTTTTATGACTGTTTGTTCTTTTGAGATTAGTCTGTAAATTGTTAGCAAGTGTGACCATGTGAAAATTGGAGCTCTGATTTTTTATTTTTTTATTAATTTTGAAAACTCTTTTGATTCCCAACATTTGTGAAAGGGATGCAATTTTATTTAGAAGTAAAAATGAACAAATAAAATATCTGTAATTTAGTATTTAACAAAGCCAGTGCCATATCTTTTTTTTTTCTACAACCTTAGCAAAGTTTTAGAAATGGAGTTTTAATTACAGTGATAAGTGATTTTTAATTTCTTTTTACCTATCTTGAATCTTGCAGATATGATAAATCATCTTAAACCAATTGCTGACATAAATGTTGTGAACGAGAATTAATAGTGTACTAACATGTTATTTTGGTTCAGAAAATTGATACATATGCCTTATCAAGATTTAAATATATAATGATTTACACAAGTACCATACAGATGGCCTAGAAAGTTTTAGTTTATAAAACTGAAAGATAAGATTTGAAGTATATTTTCAGTGAAGAAAAGGTAGAAAAACACAACTTGTTATAAAATGTATCAATATTCTCCATGAAATAGGGAAATTTTCCTCAACTGTTATAAATATACCTCCTTGATTTCAAATTGAATTTAAACTGCATATTCTATTAGCTCCCATTACTAATGTGCCCATACAGGATCTTCCATAGTAAAGGATGCATTCCCTGAATCTTTATTTTAGATCAAACATGAACTGAGTATAGTTTGTTGCACATTTGAAATTTTTGTTGCTGTTTATTATTTGAAGTGACGGCTTCTGCAGCTTTGCTTGAGCGGATAAATATAAAAGTCAAGAGAAAACATCTCTGCCATCAACAAAGTTAAAGTAAGGACATGTAAATAGTGTAACTAGTGCTGATAAACAAAAAGAATGAAGAGTTTGTCCTGTATAAGTCATAACCTTAATAGTAACAGGCAACCACAACATTAATTCAGTGACTAATGCAATGACATTTCTATTTTTTCCATATGTCCTCTTGCCACTGAGTGCACAATGTAGATGTGGAGCTGCTATGCATACTAAGCTTTTTCATTCTCAAAATGTCACAGTTACATATGAACGTTCTACTTTCCTGTCTGGTAAGTAGTCTGTTCAATTTATGTGTCCTACAGTTCCAAGAAACCAAATTTGAACAGAGAAGGCAGATAAAATTTGTCTCTTTCAGACGTGTATTCTGTTTATGCATTCATTTCCATGCTACAAAAGATTTTTTATTTTTTTTTTTTAATATGTAATTTTCCATTTGTCTTATAGTGGTCCTCTTATGTTTTAAGAGCAACCAATATCCACTACCTTGGAAACATGAGTTCCATTGCCAGGAAACCTTTATAATACTCAGGAAAATCTTCCTGAGCTTCAATTCACTCTGAAACAAAATACAGTGTATCAGTTCTGGCTCTACTACGCACTAAAACAACAAGCCCTCACTGAAATGCGTGTGAGAGCAAGAAATACATCATCCCAGGGCAGTAGTCCTCAGTGTCAATTCTCATGAGCTAAATATTATTTGGACTGCCACTGGGCATACACATTTTCTGACCATCATTATAAAATAGTTTTTAAGCAAAATAATAGTTTCACAGAAATTAATGGAGACAAAACTCTTTATACATTATCTGAAGCTTTGAGAGGAACCGAAATAATAATTTTCAATTTTGAAATGGTAATTTTCTGTAAACTTTGGAGGAGGAGGTACTTTGTTGTCAATACTTACTTTTGTGATGGAGATAGGTATATTTATAAAGGGATTAGAAGATATTACTCGGGATAGCAGAACTTGCACTATAGAACAGTCCTATTACTCCTACATAATTGTTCATGCAGAATCCCAACTGCATTTAGATATATTTAAGTTTTGCTTAGAGGAATGTCCTGTGATCACTTTAATGAACCAAATTGCATATGATCTCCTTTTGTCTGCATTGTAGAACAACTTTTTTTTTTTTTTTTTTTTTTTTTTAAGGCTTNTTTTGTAACAAATTTTTTTTTTTTTTTTTTTTTTTTTTTTAAGGCTTGAGCTGGGTCTCCTCCGTAGGACAAAAAGCCTGGATATTATCTTGAAGACAGATAATTCCAGGGAATTTATTTTTACTATTTTGAACATAAAACATATCTAGATGATAACTGCACATTATGGTTTATATTTTACTCTAGATTGAGCTAAATCTCGGTCACATGCATCTGAGACACTCTGGACCAGTTGGTCTGGGTGTCAAGGGTATTTTAACTTGCGTGGGTAAATTTGCTCGTATAACCAGTGTGACTTCATGTAGGTAGAGGAAACATGGTTTGTGACCCTGATGGGAGCTGATGACCATTCTCTAGAGCTCACAGGATCTGGCATATATGAGGAGGCCTCCTATCTTATGTAAGTAAACTATACTCACTGGTATACCTAGCTGTTGCTTGCCAATATTAACAGTTTAGGAAAATTCAGTGTGCATTTTATGTGCTTTCTGTGCCTGTCCAAGTGCTTACATGCTCTTCTGCAGAACAGTACATCAAGGTGAGTTAGAAAGTTTCAAGGATATACTTTGAGAGAAGAGCTGGCATAGCTTCATGGTGTGTTAGAAACCTCACACACAGAGCCCAGTTCTTAAACAAAAGATGGGTTTTTTTCACCTGTGTTACATTTATACTAACTAGGATGGTAGTAATCTCTGTAGCCAGAAATAATGGGCAGGTACATTGGCATTAATGCAAACTTTTAGAGCAAAATTACTTGAATCAATAGCTCTCTCCAATTTCTATATCCATATAAATTTCTTCCAGGTTACATAAGTAGTCACGAAAAAAGTTTGTTCTCAGCCCAGTTTAATTAACAAATACTGACTTCTTTTCTGGTCCATACTAAACTACAAACATAGAAATCTGGAATGATTTGAGAGCCACGGACTCATTGAAAATCCCAGTTTGCATATTTTTTCCTGGTTTCTACTCATTATATTATTCATAGTGTTTTTCTTTAAGTAATTTTAAGCAACATCCATGTACACAACTTTTTTGTTTCAATACAATTGATACAATACTTAGTCCTTCTCCTTTATCATCACTTAAATATTTCAGAAAATAAGCTCAAGTAACTCTTTTTTACTACCTTCTGAGTGGCTTAAGATCAATTTTATAACATGACTATAACACTTGAACAGCAAAAAGAAATTTCAATCCACACAGATTTTAGAAATCTATATGGTAACAGTCGTTCTTAAATACAGCAGTGAAAGGAAGCACAGTTATGATCTGGGTTCCGTTTTGACAAAAATTTACAGACTTGTAAATGTAATAATTAGACTCTTATGGGAGTGTGAGTGACAGAGAGAATTTAGTATGGTCTATAGCATATATAAATCTTTTCTCTCTTTCTCTTTTTTTTTTTTTTTTCCTTTTAGCCAAAGCTAACAGCAAGATTGTTTTAATGCCTTAGGCAACATAATTCACAATATGTCCCTTAGTGGGAGGTTATGTAACAGTCCTGGAACAGCCTTCAATCTGTACTATGAGCCATTCAAGTATAAAAAAAAAGCCTCCAGGTCTGACAGAAATGGAAGAACTTATCTTCTAGCTTTAAAAAATGATGGGAACATGCAACAGAAGAAATACAAAGAATATTCATTATACCAAGGGCAGTTAGTGCTTTTGTTTAATTCTTCTCAGGCCTCAATCATCACCGCTTACAGCTTTTCTATATATGTCATTCAAGAAATGCAGAATTAATTAGTTAGAGATGTGAATTTAAGTTTCATTGGTTAAACTATATTGAGTCCATGTGTTTGATTTAATCAAATTTAGTAAAAGGAATTAACTTAATTCCATAAATTAAAGCCACTTCACACATTATTTATTTTAAGTTTAGTATGTTATTGTATTTTCCTCAAAGACAGAATACAGTCACTCTTACTGCACCAAAAAAAAAAAAAAAAAAGCATTTATAACACTCTGGGTTGTTCTTTCAAGTAAATTATTTTAATTCAACAAGGAAAGGATCATCCTAACAATGTCATTCTGAAGTTTCTCTCCTTGTGTTGTGGCTAATATTTCAACTTGTGCAGAATAAAGAATATCTGCTTTTAAGGTTTTATAACATTTTTCCTAGTATAATTTTCATTTCATTTATAGTAAATATGTCAACTTACCATGTATCAACCGACTTACCATAGAACCTCACGGTTTTTTTGAATGCATCTTCCATGTTTCATTTTTGGCTGTCTCATTCAAGACATTCATTCTAAGACATAATGAAGGTGACTTTACTGAGGACCTAATGTGTAGATTCCCACTTCTGTTTCATGATTCTACTCAGGTCTTTTGTAAATAAATGCTTAGAATAGCACAGGAATGACCTGAAGTTTTGCTCAATTCAACAAAAGCTGAGTGCCACACAGAACTGCCCATCCTTTTCCACAGCTCAGACCAGCTCTAACACTGCAGCCACATTTCACAGTTGAGCTCAGATGTGGTAAAATCAGACATACTGAAACTACGTGAGGTGAATTCCCTCAGTTAGATCAATGCACTTAAATATCTTTTAACTTTCACTAATCATTGGCTGAATTAACAAATGGACTAGAGTAAGAAGCAATTCCTTGCACACTGAGCCTGTTACAGATGCATGGCTCTATATGTCTTCTTATAGCCCCTTGTCTAGGCATTTCACAGGGAAAAGGAGAGTCACACAGTCTTCGCCCTTCTTCTTATTAAAATGCCTTAAGAGCATTTTAGCTTGTTCTTAAATTTTAGTAACATCATTTACTATTGGTGTTGGGTTTTTTTAGTATAATCAAATTCTTTGTGAAGATGAGTCTTGTGTTTGGATTTGGGAATGATCTTTTAACACTTATACAGCATATTTAAAATAAATTAACATGAAAAACCATTGTCAAAAAACAGTGAAACATCATTAAATGTACATTCTTTGTTAGAGACATTGCTGTGTTGCTAAGTCACTCTCTGAAAGTGCTGCTTCTCTGACACTTGCTTGAAAGAATTGATAGGAAGTTGGAAGCAATGCAGTTGTCCTGTAAACCAACGATGATATATTTCTTACAATATCTATGTAAGCCCGAGGGGAGAAAAGACTTTCCATGTCTCCTCCATTAATGTTTCCAGCAGTGTTATTGTGCTTGTAGCACTGGTTACAACACTATGTCAGCACTCACAGGAAGAGCATTGTATTTTGAGATTTTGTCAAGGGTGTTTTGAATGAGGCCCCATATAACCATTAAAAAAATGGACCAATTGTAGTTTGCAGAAAAAAAATGCTGTTAAAAAATTGAATGCAGCAAGAAAGCATCTAAATTATCTAGAAAAATAAATCAGTAATCACACAATAAAGCCTTAAATTTGTTCTGCTTGATTCTACTCTCTCTAACCATGATGTTAGGCTGTCTGAAAAAAAGCTGCGTCTTACTCTGAATTTAGTGCAAATACCATAGAATATAAAGGCAATGAGATCACATATCCTTAAATTTAAAACTGCCATTTTTTCTGCTTCATTATAATCTAGAAATATACCACCAATTAGATTATTTCAGAGATTATTTTAATGAACAAAGATTTGTGTTTATTCCTCCTAATTGATGTATGTTGCATTTTGTGTTCTGGAACTTGATATTTTTTTTCCTGATATTGAATTTCTTTTGGGAAACAGAAAACACATAATAATAAAATCATTATTTTAGGCACATGGTCTGCAATCATGATACAGGATGACACTGTTATGAAAATAAGTATAAGCTGTTAGACTACCCAATGGCATGAGGATGGTTTCTGGGCTTTCATGTAGCACAGCACTAGGTCTCTTAAGTTGTCTTCATTGCTTAAAATAGCCTGTCAGGAAACAGAAAACTCAGATAGCCATAGGTTACTTAGATGAGACCTTTAGATGATTCTAGCTTTGAGCATGTGAGGTGAATATGATCAGTTATTTTGTAGGCAGCTGTTTCTGTCCCTGTGCCTTCAAGCTCTACCCAGTTGGCTGAGATGTGAACAGAAACCCCAAGGGGTGCAATTTTTGAAATGGATCCAAAGCAGCTTGGTTCATGCTGTGCTTCATGTAAGTTTTATTTTTTTATCATGATGACATAAGTTAAAAATAGCTGGGATGCTTGTACTGTTCATGAAATAGCAAATACTCTGGGTTTCTTGCTGTCAAAATTAAACCAAATTAGTCTGACAGCTGTGTTCCTACAGTCATTCTTGTGTGAACTGGTAGTGCTGGGGAAGAAACTGATAGTGATACAGGGGAAAAATCTTGCATCTTGCTAGAGAGTGCCACAAAAAAGGACGAGCTGACAAACTGATACACAGTAGTCTTCAGAAAGCGGTCACTTCATGGATTAGGCTGAATACCAAACGCATAAAATTGGAGTCAATTGTGAGAAGATTTTATTTTTCAAACAGAGATAGGTAGCATTTATTTCAAGACTGAAATAGTAATTTTTAAATGTTTTTACTTCTTTGGAATAACAAAGTTGCTAAAAAGAACAAGTGCCATAATGTTATTTTGCCTTTGCTGGCCTCCTGCAATATTAGTAAAATCAAGTATATGCTTTTGCCTGTATTCAAAGATGCTAAATATGCAGTTTAGGGACACTGGGAGAAATATCCCTAGGGTTTACTTGGTGTGGTTGAAAAATGCTAAAACCTTGCTTCACTCTGTCATTGGATGAGAGTAAACAAGAAATTAACCTGAGACATTAAGCAACCACATGTGCATGAGCAGATAATAAAACCCTGGTAGAAATTTTGTTAAATCTAACACTTCTATGAGTTTAACTGGAATTATTCTATTTCCTTGACTTTATTCTCCAACTGTAAGAAAACTAAGGGACTTTTAAGCTTCACTCACAAAATGCTAATAATTTAAGAGACTTAGGTTTTTGGTATAGGTTTATGATATTTCTTTGTTCGTCTCTTCACAAAATAAGAGGGACAATGTGGCTCAGTCTTATTTATTTTACACTGTAGATCCCTTAAAAAATCTGCAAGAAAACAAGCATGTTGACAGTGTATTCTTTTTTTAGTCATTAATAGCTCTTATATATTTACAGGAAGCTAACCATAAAATGTAATAACTATCATAAGATTTGAAAGATTTTGGATGCCAAAGTAATACTAGTTCATAGGACACACAATTAAAAATAAAGCAGGTCAGGTTGTTAATTGGGAAGTTTAAATCTTAGTAAAGTTTATTGATTTCTCAGTCAGCTCTATTCCTTTCTTTGCTACTTTTTGTTCTGTTCCTTCAGAAATACTGGGCCAAACACGGAAGGGCTAAGAGTTATGTTTTATCTGACAATTCTGCATCTACCTGAAACCTGTTCTCCTTTCCAAATGAAAAGAGGTTTTACTGTCCTTACATAACAGAGCAAACTCTGGTCTTCTATGAATTATGTAAAGAGCATCTCTAAAGGAGACAGGCCCTTCCAGAAGAACGGACTGAAATCCTACAGATTCTGGAATACCCTCATTCAGCTACTTGTTACAATGTGCTGGAGGAGTGACTGAATCAGAAACATGGATCTGATTTCCCCAAATTCTTCCTTTTAACAATTTTTGACCTGTTTTCTGTTTTACTAAAGGGTCATTGCAGATGCAGAAAGATTTCTCATTAACTAACACCTCTGAATATGACAATTCCTTAATTCTACAGTCAATATTTCTTCTGTGTACTAATTAAAGATATATTTTTTTCTTTTAATTTAAATGTACTTGCTGAATTCCCCAAGGCTTTTTCAGCCAAGGGATGCTCAGGTTTGTCTTTGGCACTTTTGAACAAAGAAGTCTCTGAAGAAAACAGATCAGCAGGCTTAGGTTGCAAACAGACAAAAGAGAAAACAAGTTGCAAAGCTGGCTCAGTTCCCACAATGACATTTGGAATTGACCAAGAAAGTTGAATACTAATCAGAGAAGTAAAAGCAATATTTAGGATAATGAAAAAAAAGTCAGGCTGAGGTGGGAATCAGCTGGGAGGATTTTAGAATAGAGACAAATTACAGTAACAAAAAAGGTGCTCTTTAATTGGTGAGCAGAAAGGCAGGTTAAGAAAACAGTCACAAACATGAAAAAGAGTGGAATAAAATTGTACTCAATCATAATATTTAAAAATTTTGCCAGGAAATGGCCACATTTAGAAGTTATTTTCAGTGAGATTTTTGTAGAAAAATATGTTTTTCCTGCAGAAACATTCAACAGTCCAGCCAACAGCATAGCCCTTGCCCCAGAAAAAATACCACACCCTGGACCCCTTGGTGAACATAATGAAAATATATTTTTTTAACTTTTAGTATATGGTAAATCATTTGATTCAATTATTCAAACCTTTAAACTTTTCATGATAGAGCAGATAATCCTCAAAATGCCAGTGTGTTTTTTTTCCCCAGCCTCTGTACAGAGCCCCTGTTCACAACATCACTTTTCCAGTTCTAAGTGCTTCTTATCTTCATAGGAACTGTAAGTAGATTTCAAGAGTACAGTTGGTTTAGGGGGTTGATTTTGGTTTATTTTGTTTTAGGGGTTTTATTTGTTTGTTTTCAGGGGAGGGAGGTTGTTTGTGGGTTTTTAATTTAAAATGAAATCTTTCAGAAATCCACAAAGGCTTATAAATGTTCCTTGCTGTGCTTCCTCTGTATCTTTTTGCTATTAAAGTGACCAAGGTCTGGGACAGAATGAAACTCTTAGCTGTGGCCAGTGAATCTTGCGCTGATGACTTCCCACTTCTGTCCGAGGACCCTTCACTGGAAGTGCAGCACTCAAAGTGTCAGATAAGCTGATTGTATGACTGGTTTATAACACCTGGAGAGATCCTCTGCCATTTAAACCATGAAACCTGAATATTTTAAGCAGAATCTGACTACAGGTGTGTAAATTAAACATAATCATTGCTATGACTTTTCAAGGGGAATTGCCTCTGTTGGCAGAGCACACAGCTGCAACAGTAGTAAGTTCTCTGAAGGAGAGCTAAATGGAGATGACAGGGGGTTCCTGCAGTCAGGGAAACAGGAGGAAGAGCAAAGAGTCCCACCAGGAGCCAGCAACTCTCCTGAGAAAGGTTAGCATGGAAGATTGAGACAGTTGTAGAGAGTGCTGCAGTTGAAGCATGCAAAAAGGCACCAAGAGGATGACAGTGGTTGTGCAGAAGGTCATGTGAGAAGGGCTTTGTACCCTTCTGCTAGGCCCAGAGCCCAGGGTATGGCTCTAGGTCTCTGCCACAATGGTGAACATTGTTTCTACGGAGGAAGTCCATGTGACATCTGATGCTTCCACAGAGATGGAACTGGTAAGGAAGGAGACTTGAGTACAGATGGTACTGAGATATAGAGAAGTGGTTTCAGAACATGCTCTTGTGGTGGACACCATAGAGAATGAGGCACCTTGGACCCTGGTGACCAACAAAAGCAGAGCTCTGCTTCAGTGTCCAGACTCCAGAATTACAACCAAAAACAGATGAAGCTTCAACAGCTGCAGATGTCCATGGACAAGATCTGCAAGGGCAAAATGTACTGGCAGCACACAGTAGATACCACTAAAAGAAAGGATGAGTCCTTACACTGAGCAACTCTGTTCTGGACACAAGAAACCCCAGTTTGTTCCTTTTAAAGGTGAGGGAAGTGGGCAGAATTGGCCTAATGTTGAGTTCCTGAGTCTGCTCAAAACCAAAAGAGAAGCATACCAGATGTGCCCTTCCAACCTATTCATGCAAGACACCAGATTCAGCTCAGCCATGAATCTGATCTTGTGCACTGTTTCTCCAATTGCTTTCATTCTGAGTGCAGGGCTACAGCCATATCTGCCCTCCTAGATTTTTCCGTACCCTCAGGCCTCTCATGCATGCTGAAAAGGCTAACTCACCTAGTTTTCAAGTCTGCTCTTGTCAAGACTGCAGTCCCTGGACTCCACATTGAGAATCTGCCTTGTTCACCATTGGGCTTCACTGATGTTCAGCATCTGCTCTCTCAGCAGCAATGGCAAGGTTATTTTGTGACCAGATTCCTCTCATTCAGTTTATTCAAATCAATAGTATTTCAGAGAGGGCATAAAAGGAGAACAATTCCAGGTAGTTTCTGTATCACAAGCCCTGCCTCTTCTAGGATGTTTTGATCTCTCTGTTCCTTTCTGGAATGACAGTGCAGTGGATACTAGCACTCAAGCAGATTTCTGAAGATGACAGAAGTACATGGTGGACTAGCCCTGTGTGATGCACAGCTGGTTCTGCTATTCACAGGCAAGGAATAAGTGTCTGGGGAGATGGTAATGAATTGCAGTCTTGGCTGTAGTGACCTTGAAGCACTGGAGTTCAGAATGGTAAAGGAGTGACAAAAGAGGAGCAAGAATACTGATCCCAGACTTCAGACAAGTATCCTTAAGTGTCTTAGGAGACATCTTGGTGGGATCCTGTGCAAGGACATTGTCTCAATGCAAAATCTGGGAGAAGGAAGTGGCACAGGCTACAGAAGAATAATTTAGAAGGCTTACCTATGTATTTAGGGATAGCATTAGGAAAGCTAAAACTCACTGAGATGTGGTATTTGCAAGGAACATAAAGAGCAACAAAAATATTTTATGGTTACATTAGCAGCAAAACACTGAAAATGAAAATGTGGGAACATTGACAAATGGGGCAGGTGATTTATAGCAATGAATGCAAACTACACTGAGTTACTCACTTTTGTTTCTTACACTTTTTCCTCTCTTTTCTTCAACAGGGTCTCCGAGGTCTCCGTTACTAAAGAAAAGCTTGAAGAAGGGGAAGAACTCTTAGCAGTGGATGAGGATCAGGACTGGTATTACCTGTAAAAACCTCCATCTATATACATTCATAGGTCAGGCTGCATCCCAGGATACTAAGAGAACTGAATAATACCCTTACACAACTGCTTTGTGTTGTCTTTTACAGGTAATAGAGACTGGGAGAGATTCCTGACAACAGAAGAAAAGCACTTCTCTTCAGAAAAGATCAAAAAGAAAATCTGGTGAACTACAGGCTATTGAATCTCATTTTGTCCCTGGGAAATCATAATACAAGTCCTCATGGAGCATATCTCTAGGCATTAGAAGGAGAAAAAGAAGTTGACTGGGTTGTTAAGGGTAAATCGTGCCTGACTAACCTCATTACCTCTGTGATAAAATGACTGAGTTTACACATGAAGTGAGAATGATGGATGTCATTTATATAAATTTCAGCAAGACTTTCAACATTGCCTTCTCCCATGTTTTTGCACATGATTTAGGACACTAAAGGCTGGGTGAGTGAGCAACCAGCGGGTAAAACTCTAGTTGAATGATCAGGCTCAAGAGGTTAATTGGTTGTCATCATATTGCAGACTGATAACAAACAGAGTGCCAGAGAAGTCTAACCTGGGAACTGTTGTGTTTAATGTCTTTAACAATATTCTGGAAAAGGCAGTGAGTGTGCTTTCATCAGCTTTGGAGATGTTACTGAATTGAGGAGAGTAGTCAATGTGCTTGACAGCAGGGCTAACATATGGTAGGAATGGTCTGACAGGAACCTTATGAATTTGAACAGGGCCAAATAAAAAGACCTGCACATGGAAAGGAAGAACACACTATAGTGACAGTGGCTGGAGACAGACTTCCTGGAGAGGAGCTCTGTGAAAAAAGACCCTGGGGTCTTGTCAGGCAGCTGGTAGAAAACAAATCTATATTAATAAAAAATAATTAATTAATGCAAGCCAAGGTGGTAGATTAATAGGAGAGGCTTTCCTCATCCATTCACTATTTATTAGACTGCACCCGGACTACAGTGTACAGTTTTACACCCCCCACCCACCGCCAATACCAATAGACATTAACAAGCTGTAGCAAGTTCATCAAAAGGCCACTACAGTAGGTGGAAGTTGTGAGCCTGTCCTGTTTAGCATGGAGCAGAAAAGTCTTCTCCAGGCTAAATTGGAGCAATTGAGAAGAACTGGACAAACTGAAGATAAACTGTCCCTCCCAGGTCCTATTGAGAGATCATAGAGAAGGCAGAGCCAGTGTCTGCACAGCAGTGCATGGGAGGTCAAAGCTGAAATAAGGTTCATACCAAGTATAAGGACAAACTCTTTCTGCAGAAACAAGGGGTGAAACCTTGGTTGCAAGCAGGTTAACCAGAGAAGTTGTGCACTCTCTGTCCATCCCTGGAGGTTTTCAAGTATAAAATCCCAAGGAACCAGGTATGACCACAGAGATTACCTTGTTCTGAGCAGGAAATTTGCCTAGAAATCTCCACAGACACCTTCCACTTTGGGATCAAAAGATCTAATCCTATGATCCCATGAACCTAATGCGAGAAACTGCTTATACAGCTGGATGCTTGAGCCTCCTACATAGTCATTCTTTCTCCCCTTGAATATCGCAATGTATTTGAACTTCCCATATGCTCTTTTTCAGAGCCTTTTGTCTTTTGTGTTTAGTCAGACTGTGTTTCTCTTCCACATTTAACTTTTCTTTTCATATAGAATTATCCTCTTCAATTTTTTTTTTCCTGTTGGCATATCAAGCCTGATGTACATAAGAAGAAATCATTGCTTCATCAGTGGGGATTAATTATCAACCCTAGTGTCTTTAGTTCTTGCAGGAGTTCTACTTTATCTTAAAGTCTTAATTGGGGCTACTAGCAATTTGAAGACACATAAAAAATTTGAAATTTTAAAATATTACATTGGCCAAATATAACATAATGCTATAACTTCTCTCTCTAATCATTGACATTATCATTATATGCACCAACTCCTGGAAAGATAACCTGATAAAATAGGTGACCTGATTAAGCACTTTTTGATTGAACAGAGAGCTCCATATTAGCAAACCTTCCATTGTGCTTCTGCAAGATGAGGGAATGATCTAAAAAAACATACAGAGAGAAAAGAACTGGAAAAAAACTTAATATAGACCTATGGAATATGAACTACGGGCTTCCACCTAAAAGAAGAGGAGCAGAAATGCAATGCAGCACATAAGGAAGAAATTTGGTTCACTTGCATATTGCAAAATCCTTTGCATGAATGGCTCCTTAAAAACTGTAATTATACAGCACTTAATCCTAAATACAAAATTTACCTGGGAAAGTGAAACCAGCTACTAATATCTTTGAAAATAGGTAGAGAGTTGGTATGTTTGATTTGTGAGTGGATCAGGGCACTGGGACCGTGAGGGGACTGAAAGAAGTGTGGTCTAAGGAGCATCTGAAGACTGGATTTGTCGAGTTTGGAGAAAAGGAGTGTTATAGTTTCAAAATCTTTCACGGAATTTTTTTCCTCTCCCTTACCAACGCAGAGGTTTGGGAGCTGAAGCCCAGCCCCCCACCACCTGGTCCCAGAACCAGGTTGCAAAGGATGGCTGATAGCTTTGCATTCCAACTTAATGGCTGGGGAGAGGATTGGGGGAGGTGGGGTGGGGTAAGAGAGATTTTTCTGGTTTTTTTGCCACACTTCTCTCCTCTGGCTGCTGTGTATGCCAGCCACTGTTTGCTGGGCTGATGGAAGCACTTGGAGGGAGCTCCCCTGGCTCAGCCCCCCAGCTCAGCATGCCCTGTACTGCTCTTCAGTAAGAGAAGTTGCTTCTTCCTGGATTCACTGCGGACTCCTTGAGGGGCCAGCACCATCTGCAGAGGACTTACTGTCTTTTCCCCCACACTCCTTACTGCAATGCTTTTTCAGACAAAGGATGGTAGGAGAAGGTCTTTGCACTGCCTACAGGAAAGGCTTCATCCTGTCCCTGTGGCCACCATTCCCATGTGAGTTTTCGGTGCCAAACTCTCTTCCTACCCTTTGTCTTCATCTTGCCGGAGCCCATGAGTGACTTTTGCAGCCGCTGCCTCCCAAGGCATGGCACTGCCTCATGCTGTCTGTAAATATAACTGCACCACAGAGACAGAGAGAGGGCGTGATTTGTTTAAAAGTTTTGGTTATGGTGTTGCTGTTTGTTCTGTTCTGTTTTTGCTTATATATATGTATTATACATGTATATATATTTGTAGTAAAGAACTATTATCTTTTTCTATACATGTTCTGATTAAAGTATCTTAATTTCAAAGATTGTAGTGGATTTTGAGAAGGAGCCCTCTTCCTAGTCCAGATAGACATCCTAGTTTTCTTTTAAACTGAGACAAGGAGGTTAAGAGGTGACCTCATTGCTCATTACAGCTTCCTGAGGAGAAGTGGAGAAGGAGATGTTGAGCTCTTCTCTCAGATCCAGTGACAGGAATGCTTCAAAGCTTCACCAGAGGAGTTTTGGACTGAATATTAAGGAAGCACTTCATTTCTGGGAGTGTGGTCAAACACAGGATACCTAAAAAGGTGATTTATACCAGAAGCCTGCCAGTGTTGAGGAGGTATTTGAACAATGCCTTTAACATTATGCATTATCTTTTGCTCAGGCCTGAGCTGGTCAGGCAGTTGAACAAGAAGATTGCTGTAGGTCTCTTTCAACTGAAATATTCCAGTGTAATCTAGTCTAATTTTGATTTTTGTCTGTCATCACAGTCAACTGGATTAAGCTTTCTGACCAGATTGCATTTTTCATGATGCACTATGGTTCTGTGATGCCAGTGAATCATTGAAGAGGCAGCTTGTTTGAGAAAGTAGAGATACAAAGCAACTGAGACATGCCTCCCATAAGTCATTACAGCAGAAAGAGATTATTTCTTTTAATTGATACTGGAGATATTTAGGTCATACACTGCAACGATAATTAGTACCCCTCAAACCTCACCTCTTACCCCTGCAAAGTGATTTTTTTAAAAATTTGCTTTAATAAATCGATTAGTAACTTCTCAGCTGGGCATGCAGTTAAAACTATAAATAGAACCGTGTTTTGAACAATATACAGGGAAAGACAGTTCTGGTTCACCCTGATTTCTTTTCCAATAAAATTGTTTTCTAGCCTTTTCTGATTCATTTTTACTCTGTTTTGCTTCCTTTTTAAAGAGGCACTGGGAGTAAATTAACAGTGTTCACTAACCATTTAAAAATGTGTGCGTGACTTGTACTATTTTTGGTGTTGTTCTGTTCAGCTGTGGACAGTAATAGATACTTCACAGCACTTCAAGCAGGTTTTCAGGAAATTATGTTTAAAGCAGAAGCAACCACACAGAATATGTTGAGGTTTGGTCCGGTTGGTGGTTATGTTCACTCTATGAAAATGCATGAACAGACTGTCCCATTCTGTTAGCATGGGTATAGTGCACTGTGAGTGCATTGTGAGCAATGACACAATATTCATGGCTTGAATCTCAAGCCCACACAGATCACTAGTCTTAATTCTTAGGCACTTACGACTTTATTGCATGCTAAAGGAAGAAAAAGTGGGCGAAACTCTCTGCTGACAAACAACTCTTAAAATCTAAACCTCTTCAAGATTTACAGATGAAAGCAACAATAATAGTCCAGCAACAGTTTCATATATTTCAAACCATAAAGGATGAGATCCGTTGTTTTATGAATATTAGCATTTAACATTATGGATAGTTCACAGCATGCCCATCTGGGCCTAACATTCTCAATGTTTAAATATCATCCAGCAGTTATGAAACTGTCTGAAAATGTTCTCCAACTGATTCTATAAATGCATTTATTTCTTNCTCCTCTGGCTGCTGTGTATGCCAGCCACTGTTTGCTGGGCTGATGGAAGCACTTGGAGGGAGCTCCCCTGGCTCAGCCCCCCAGCTCAGCATGCCCTGTACTGCTCTTCAGTAAGAGAAGTTGCTTCTTCCTGGATTCACTGCGGACTCCTTGAGGGGCCAGCACCATCTGCAGAGGACTTACTGTCTTTTCCCCCACACTCCTTACTGCAATGCTTTTTCAGACAAAGGATGGTAGGAGAAGGTCTTTGCACTGCCTACAGGAAAGGCTTCATCCTGTCCCTGTGGCCACCATTCCCATGTGAGTTTTCGGTGCCAAACTCTCTTCCTACCCTTTGTCTTCATCTTGCCGGAGCCCATGAGTGACTTTTGCAGCCGCTGCCTCCCAAGGCATGGCACTGCCTCATGCTGTCTGTAAATATAACTGCACCACAGAGACAGAGAGAGGGCGTGATTTGTTTAAAAGTTTTGGTTATGGTGTTGCTGTTTGTTCTGTTCTGTTTTTGCTTATATATATGTATTATACATGTATATATATTTGTAGTAAAGAACTATTATCTTTTTCTATACATGTTCTGATTAAAGTATCTTAATTTCAAAGATTGTAGTGGATTTTGAGAAGGAGCCCTCTTCCTAGTCCAGATAGACATCCTAGTTTTCTTTTAAACTGAGACAAGGAGGTTAAGAGGTGACCTCATTGCTCATTACAGCTTCCTGAGGAGAAGTGGAGAAGGAGATGTTGAGCTCTTCTCTCAGATCCAGTGACAGGAATGCTTCAAAGCTTCACCAGAGGAGTTTTGGACTGAATATTAAGGAAGCACTTCATTTCTGGGAGTGTGGTCAAACACAGGATACCTAAAAAGGTGATTTATACCAGAAGCCTGCCAGTGTTGAGGAGGTATTTGAACAATGCCTTTAACATTATGCATTATCTTTTGCTCAGGCCTGAGCTGGTCAGGCAGTTGAACAAGAAGATTGCTGTAGGTCTCTTTCAACTGAAATATTCCAGTGTAATCTAGTCTAATTTTGATTTTTGTCTGTCATCACAGTCAACTGGATTAAGCTTTCTGACCAGATTGCATTTTTCATGATGCACTATGGTTCTGTGATGCCAGTGAATCATTGAAGAGGCAGCTTGTTTGAGAAAGTAGAGATACAAAGCAACTGAGACATGCCTCCCATAAGTCATTACAGCAGAAAGAGATTATTTCTTTTAATTGATACTGGAGATATTTAGGTCATACACTGCAACGATAATTAGTACCCCTCAAACCTCACCTCTTACCCCTGCAAAGTGATTTTTTTAAAAATTTGCTTTAATAAATCGATTAGTAACTTCTCAGCTGGGCATGCAGTTAAAACTATAAATAGAACCGTGTTTNTCCTAGTTTTCTTTTAAACTGAGACAAGGAGGTTAAGAGGTGACCTCATTGCTCATTACAGCTTCCTGAGGAGAAGTGGAGAAGGAGATGTTGAGCTCTTCTCTCAGATCCAGTGACAGGAATGCTTCAAAGCTTCACCAGAGGAGTTTTGGACTGAATATTAAGGAAGCACTTCATTTCTGGGAGTGTGGTCAAACACAGGATACCTAAAAAGGTGATTTATACCAGAAGCCTGCCAGTGTTGAGGAGGTATTTGAACAATGCCTTTAACATTATGCATTATCTTTTGCTCAGGCCTGAGCTGGTCAGGCAGTTGAACAAGAAGATTGCTGTAGGTCTCTTTCAACTGAAATATTCCAGTGTAATCTAGTCTAATTTTGATTTTTGTCTGTCATCACAGTCAACTGGATTAAGCTTTCTGACCAGATTGCATTTTTCATGATGCACTATGGTTCTGTGATGCCAGTGAATCATTGAAGAGGCAGCTTGTTTGAGAAAGTAGAGATACAAAGCAACTGAGACATGCCTCCCATAAGTCATTACAGCAGAAAGAGATTATTTCTTTTAATTGATACTGGAGATATTTAGGTCATACACTGCAACGATAATTAGTACCCCTCAAACCTCACCTCTTACCCCTGCAAAGTGATTTTTTTAAAAATTTGCTTTAATAAATCGATTAGTAACTTCTCAGCTGGGCATGCAGTTAAAACTATAAATAGAACCGTGTTTTGAACAATATACAGGGAAAGACAGTTCTGGTTCACCCTGATTTCTTTTCCAATAAAATTGTTTTCTAGCCTTTTCTGATTCATTTTTACTCTGTTTTGCTTCCTTTTTAAAGAGGCACTGGGAGTAAATTAACAGTGTTCACTAACCATTTAAAAATGTGTGCGTGACTTGTACTATTTTTGGTGTTGTTCTGTTCAGCTGTGGACAGTAATAGATACTTCACAGCACTTCAAGCAGGTTTTCAGGAAATTATGTTTAAAGCAGAAGCAACCACACAGAATATGTTGAGGTTTGGTCCGGTTGGTGGTTATGTTCACTCTATGAAAATGCATGAACAGACTGTCCCATTCTGTTAGCATGGGTATAGTGCACTGTGAGTGCATTGTGAGCAATGACACAATATTCATGGCTTGAATCTCAAGCCCACACAGATCACTAGTCTTAATTCTTAGGCACTTACGACTTTATTGCATGCTAAAGGAAGAAAAAGTGGGCGAAACTCTCTGCTGACAAACAACTCTTAAAATCTAAACCTCTTCAAGATTTACAGATGAAAGCAACAATAATAGTCCAGCAACAGTTTCATATATTTCAAACCATAAAGGATGAGATCCGTTGTTTTATGAATATTAGCATTTAACATTATGGATAGTTCACAGCATGCCCATCTGGGCCTAACATTCTCAATGTTTAAATATCATCCAGCAGTTATGAAACTGTCTGAAAATGTTCTCCAACTGATTCTATAAATGCATTTATTTCTTTGTTTTTTCATTTACATATTTAAATATCAGTATTATATTTCTACATTATGGGTTATTAGACATGAAAATATTTGGAAAATGGCTTCTTTTTGAATACTGTTCATAAACTTCTTTGAGATTCATAAAACTAAGGAGCTGTTGTTTAAATCTGAAATTTTAAAAGTGGTATACCTCTAGATCCCAGATTTTTGCTAGATCAGGATACGTAGTAGCCATCTATTAACTAGACTGAAATGAAATTAGGTTTGTAATTCAAATTTCTGAATCTGATAGGCCCTTAAATCCAGAAAAAAGAAACTGTGATTACCTAGCCTGACTTTCTACACAACTGTCATTTAGAGATTTCACTTTAAGTGAGAATATATCTCTTTAAAAAAAAAAAAAAGTCTTGATTTTCATATTTTAGCAATTAACTGGCAAGTAATCCTTTGCAAACTTTTCCAATAGTTAATTTCTCAACTATAAAATATGCAGAATTTTTGTGGTCTCAATGTCCAGACACTGGCTTCTGTTATAATTTGTTTTACTAGACTGAAAAACCTTATTTTATTTATCTCATAGCTGTTTCCTGTGGCAATACCAGGAGAGAAATTCACAGAAGTTAACTTACTCTACATGCAAATCTAGATGTAATGCTCTCTAGATTTCTTCTTTTATGAACAGAGTCTTTCTTTGTGACCCCTCCCAACTCCTTGGGCACCCCTGCTGCACTTGCTGGCAAGGCAGTGTGATGCCTTAAAGACTGAGGAGAAAAAAACTCCAGGTAAATTTAGTAGGAGATAAGCTAAGGAGAGAAGTGTGGGAAGCCAAGAGGAAAGGGCATATGAACAGTGGAAAAAAGAAACAGAAGGAAAAGAAAAGGCTTCGAGGAACTGCAGGGACAGACATGCAACACCTTTGAATAACAGACTGTTCCTATCTGAGGGGTTGTGGTTATAGTTCCTATTTGTGGTTATAAGATATTAGAAGTTATATGTTGTTAAAGGTTGTATTCCCCTCAAATTTAAAAAATGCACATGTTTTGTATCCCCTGTCACTTCCCTGTGAAATCCCCTGTTCCCATTGGTTCACTGTTGCTGCAATACAGCACTCCCTTATTTGGAAGATTACATATATGGTTATCCCCACCTACCTTAAGTTGATCCATCCCCTTTTTATCCCTGTATGTCCCTTGTTAGCATACTCCTCCCATGTTTCGCCCCTTTGTCCAGCACCTTCTCCCGAGACCCCATAAAAGACAGTGCGGCCATGCTGCAGGCACCTTTTTCTGCCTTTCTCAATAAAATCCTTCAACTCTCAAGCTTCTCCCTGAACCCTCTCTACCAACTGGGCCTCATCACAGAAGTTTTAATGAACCTCCAGGCTGCAGGAATGCATATCCACAGGATCCCCCCCAAAGTTCCCAGGTTCCAAGATTTTATAATAATGTCCACCCAATCCCATTCTGTTATTCCCCCCAGTCCTGCCCCATCCCACCCCCAGCCTTCCCCATCAGGAATTGAGTCTAGGGGTTTCATCGTCCTCATCTTCCTCGCAGCACATCGGGTCCTTGGAGGCCTTCCAAAGTTCCAGATTCAGTGTTCTTGTGTTCATGTCTTTATCTTACGGTGCAGGCCTCATGGCGCTTCTCTGCAATTCTACCTTGAAATGGAGACTAAGCTACTGGAGTTTTGAGGGATTGATATAGGATGGGGCTGCTATGTAAACAATTAAACTACTGAAGCTACTTTACTATTACATTAAAACTACATTAACTTCTAAAATCTATAAAATTAAAAATCAAAAAATAAAAAAACTCTTGAGACATCAGTGTGAGAAATGGACAAAGCTTTAGTAGCGTGCAAGCATTGCTTAGCAACAGCTTAAACACTCCAATGTTATCAGAACTGCTTTGGTCACAAATCCAAAACATAGCACAGGAGTATGAGCTGCTAGAAAGAAAATTAACTATTTCAGTCAAAACCAGTATACATAGAAATTTCCAGTGTTAGATGATACTCTAATAGGTATATGTAGAAAGAGGATATGCTTTCCATAGACATAAAAGGGTAGGAAGTGTGGCAACAAGGTATGACATAAAATAAAGTACAGCTAACAAAATGCTTAAAAAGTTATAAGATAAAAGATTTCTGTATGTAAACTATGAGTAACTGAAATCAAAGAGAGAATGCTCCAATACATATCAAGTAAGAAGCGCCGATAACAGGTGATGTGAAGAGGACTGGGGATCTTAATGTCTCTTCAGTTTCTATTTTTATTAAAAAGGCCAGCTTTGATCAGCTGGATAACATGGTTACCATCAGTAATGATAGATCAAGAATTAAAAAATAAAAAAATTTTAGGTTAGAGATTACTTAAGTTTGATGACATCCACTCATTTGGGTGTGACAGTAGTTACGCCAAGGAAAAGGATCCTGCGTTTATATTGTTTGAGTACATGTGGCAGTAGTTGTGACTGCCAAACAATTTGGGTCTCATAGCTGTTTACAGCAGTAGATTTAAGAATGTATTAATTAGCACTGCCCATGAATTAGGAGTAACTGCAAGTAAGCACTGCCACATTTCCTTGACCTTCCAAAAAAACCATCCTCAAATGAGTAGCTACCTTGGTCAGAGTCGTAGCAACTTTTGACCAGGTGATTAGATCTTGATTAATATATTTTCACTTAAATAGTTCCTGATGAGCTTGGTGAAGATGGTAAGTATTCTTATAAAAAGTAAAGAATATTTTGTATTGTGTGGATAAAAATTGTGAATAAACTTTGGAATTGCAAGTTTTAAAATTTCAAAATCCAAAATAGATCAGGAACAGTTTCTGTATTGAGTTTGGTATTGTCCATTGAAACTCATATAACTGACATTATTGTGTGCAAGTATCTTCTATATAAAACAGTTCTCCAATTCACAGCTGAGAACGGAGCAACAGGAAGGGATTTTATTTTTAATGGCTATACTATTGAACGAATTGATTTTAGAACAGCTTTCATAGCTTGGCAGAAGTCAGACTACTTAACAGAATATTGTCACTAGCATTCATAAAATTAATGATACAGTACTTTTTAGGATAAATTCTTGTTTAAAACTTTTAGACAAAGGTCCCTAAACTAATATAGCATGGTTTCTTTTAGATACTGTTCCTGTTAATTTTCCTCCATCCATAGAATTTTCTTCTTCCCTTATTTCCTTCATGACTACTTTACTGCAATACCACCATGTCCTTTTCATTGCCCTTCTCCTCATCCAGTGCTTCCAGTGATCCAGAATACATCCTTCTTGTGTGCCCACACATTTTGCCAGATTTATGGTGATATCCATTTCTAAAGGTTAACTACCTTTCAACATATGTAGTGTTATGCTAAAAATCTTATTAAGGGCATAGAAGAAGCAAACCTTACACATAAATTAAGACATGAATTTATTGTTCATATTATGGAAATCTTAAGAATGTAGCCATTATTAGTCTAGATTTAATTGTTAAAGAATTGTTTTACACACTTCTTAACTTTTACCCCTATTTCTGGTGTTATGCTTATCCTTCCCCTGCTTGTCTGAGTTCTAATATTGCCAACTTTAATCTACTAGGGTTGAGGGTTGGGGATTGTTGTGGAAAGTTGGTAGCATCTGGGCTTGTTTTTCAAGAATAGTATGATAATATTGTGGTTTCTTCTTCCTCCTCTAGTAACCACTCAAGTAATTTTTATATGTTTGCTTGAATTCTTTTATGTCTTTCCCTTTCTTCATTGATTTTCCAATCACATTACAGTCAACCACCCTCTGGGTGAAGAGCTTTTTTCTAATATCTAACCTAAACCTTTCATGACACAATTTCAGCCCATTCCCTTGGGTCATCACAGAGAAAAGACTGGTGTCTGCCCCTCCTCTTCCCCTCATGAGGAAGCTGTAACTGCAATGAGGTCTCCTCTCAGTGTCCTCTTCTCCAGTCTGAACAGACCAAGTGACCTCAGCTGCTCCTCATACAGTTTCTCCTCCAGACCCTTCACCATTTCATTGCCCTCCTTTGGACACTCTCTAACACCTTAATATCTTGCTTATATTGTAGTGCCCAAAATTGCACACAATACTCAGGATGAGGCCACACAAGTACAGAGCAGAGCAGGACAATCTCCTCCTTTGACTGACTGGAGATGCTTTGCCTGATGCCTCCCAGGACACAGTTGGCCCTCCTGGCTGCCATGGCACTGCTGACTCATATTCAACTTGTCATCGACCAGGACCCCCACCTCCCTTTTCACAGCACTGCTTTCCAGCATCTCATTCCCCAGTCTGCATGTACAATCTGGAGTTTCCCCATTCCAGGTGCAGAATCCCTTACTTTCTCTTGTTCTTGGTTGGTGATTTCTCAGTCCTTTAATTTGTCGAGGCTTCTCCACAGACACCCCCTT